>KZ651065.1:366374-380983 GCA_001010745.2 Gerris buenoi
GTACAAGACACACACATATATATATATATATATATATATATATATATATGCCAGGCAATAATAGGCCAAAAATATTAATATTTCAATTTGATAGTAGGACACTCGGGAGGAAGGAAGTTCCTTACGCTTTTCATTAAATATAAATTATGAAATCGCACTGCTAAGTTATGTGATACTACATGCGGGAGTTAAAAAGAGACAAAATTAAAAGAAAAGGTTTTTTTTAATAATAATTGAGTGTCTTGCAATAAATAATGTATGGTGTATTGAGATAAACGTTTATCATGATGAGTTTATGGGAAAAACAGATGGTTGTGGTGACGGAACACGACTGTTCCCTCAGATTCCGCCGGCATATTACTCCATTTAAAATATAAAATTTACCAATTTACTACACAAAACTTTCTGGTTGTATCAGGTTTAATTTTGTACATGCCTGTTTCAATTTTACTGTGTAGACGATGTGCATGCATTTTAATTAAAATCGTTACGTAAGAACGTAAGATATTGGGTAAAACCGTTGTTTTCTCTATTTTAAAGGTTTAGGTCCGCTTTAATAAATTTAGCGATATTTAACACTTATAGCAGTGTCGGTGTTTTAGTTTTACTAAAAACATTATTTATAAAAGTTGTTGGTCTCATTGAATAGATGAAGTAAGAATTTTTTCACGTCCTAAAATTCCAATTTTACATTTGAAGGTCACGTTTACGCGAGCGTTCCTCCGAACTCTAGGGCGAACGTTCTCTAACGAACTTATCCTGGGCATTGGTAAAATAACCATTTGTACCGATTTTCAACTATATCAGTCAACTTTTACTCAAGTTATCGTCATTGGTACATTTCGTGACGGTCGGATTTGTGACGGCAGGTTTTGTGACGGTCGTATTTTCGGATTTACTCCCAGGTTCCAGACGCCGACGCCGTAACGTGTAATAAGGAACTTCGTTCCAAAAATAAAAAGAAATTAGGATAGTCTAATAAAAATATTAGTTATTTTAAAAGTTAACTGATTAGGGATTAGGGTTTGTTCTCCGAATTTCCACAAAAACGCATTGTCTTGCCTAATTTGGACAGAAAATTAAACATCGTAAAGGTGGATTCATAGCATGCGTTTTTTACGCTCGTTTGTGCTATGAAGATAATTATAAAGCAGTATAGACGTCTGAGTTTATCCCCCGCCCTTCTTTCCTTGTGCACTTGCCGAGTGTTCCGTTCAGGTTACAATCTAATAACTTAATAAAATACAATACTAACTTTCTGAAGGGATGATTGAAAAATGAAAAAAAGTGCGTATTTAATATTTACTATGTAAATGGATAACTCGAAAAATTAAATAAAATATAAACAAGAGGGAAAAGGACAGGGAAGTTTCATTCAGGTTACCTTCAGCGTGGGGAAGTTGGTTTGGAACCAACTTTTCTCGCGTCATGTTATGACTTATGACTGCCTATAGATTATTCTGAAGAACGAACCAGTAAGGCTAATCTCTAATCTTTGCAATAAAGTAATTAAAACACTGCATAGTGCACGCAATAGATAAGTATATAATAATAAGGGAGCGTGAAAATATAACGTGTATGACAAAGGAGAAGCCATAAAAAAAAGATTAGAGCCTTCAAAGAATAACATCATAAAATATCACCTAGGTTTTCTTTTGTTGTAATTCTTGCTACTGTGTAAGTTCAGTTGTTTTCTTAAAACAGATAATAAAATTTATCCACAATAATGCCACGATGCGAGGTTTAATCAGAAATCAGAAATTACTAATTTCAAGCCTCGGGAGTGAGATTGCTTGCGTCAGTACATTTAGAACACCTGACACCTGTTCTTTCCCTTCCGTTAATGCTGAATATGAAATAGCGTTACTGTAAAGATCCAGTCAGCAAGAACATGTCACTTCGAAATTTTTGTAACTATTCTCATCTTTTAGAACTTCGAGAACGTAGTAACCCGTTGTAACAAAATTAGTAAACCTTTAAAAATGGATTTAACTCGGCCAGCTACAATATCAAATAACAGCTAAAGGTCATTTCAAATGGTTTGATCTTTCGCCATATCCAGCATGGTTTTCATTTTTTCCCTTTTTCCGAGAATTGAACCCGTAAACTCTTAATATGTGGGGGTTTGTGGTAATCGCTACAACGCAGAATGAACATACTTTTTCATTGTGTCTGTGGGGGGTGTCTGACAACATCATTTATAGGAATGATTTCAAATTTTGTTTAAAGATCTGTTGCTATAAAGTTGTATTAGATGTTCCTATAAGATTTAATGCGATCGGACGCATTATAAGAAGACGTTTTATTTTATAAAAATGAGGAATCCATAAGCAAGATACTTTAATGATTCGTGATGTTTGGACCTTGTTAAATATGAAACAGTCAGATAGTCACTTCGGTGTAGCATGATGGTAAAAAAATATGACATAATAACAGGATAATAAATTTTACAGGAAATTTAAGGAAAATGTTTGGTGGTCTTCTATATGCTCACAAATGGTCCTGTGCGCAAAAGTGCGTGGAGGACCATTTATGGTATACTTAACCATTTTTAACGTTTTTAAAGGTTTAAGTTTCAGTTTCAGTAGCAATTTTGTAAGAAGACATATATTGTAATATGAAGTTTAAAAATGACTTACGAGATAGGACTAGCTGGTCTTATGTATTCGAGTATAGACGGGTCGAAAGGATGAGGTAGCGGGAAGACACACTTGACTCTAGGATCCCTCTTACCAAGGTCCTCTTCACTCTGCAACCAAACAAAAACAAAACCACTTTATGACAACAAACACTCCAAAAAAACTTGTTTAGCTAGCAACAATACAACAACCAAGCTACACATATTATATACCTAGAAAACCACAATTCAATATAATCTTAAAGTGTTGTATGACAAAGTCCTTGAGAATGGCATTGTAAAGAGAGTAGCCCTTCAAACTAAGACTTTCAATATAATAAGAATAAAGGAGTGAAAAAAAGGTGCAAATGTCAGAGTTCACTAGAAGGTGGAAAGGGTTGGACGTGGATAGAGTGACGTCTATAGATAAGATAAGCCGTGTGATAAAGATGTCACTTGTCACGACACCAATTTTATAAATTATATGTAAAAAGATAACAATCCAAAGCAGTGAACCAACACATCTTAAAAGGTCCAACTTTTTTATGAAATTTGGATGATAGGTCATAATTAGCCGGTTTTATTTATTTATTTATTTTTTTTTTTTAGATTATCCTACCTAAATATCTGAATGTCATACTTCTTCTTAAGTTCTATTATCGATTTCTATTGTTCTATTGTCCTCTATATTTATTTCCATAAATTTTGTTTTTTGAAAGTTCATCTTTAGACCTGCTTTCTTCGATTCACTTCCTAGTTCATTCATCATTTCTTCCTTGCTCTCTAAGATTGTGACGATGTCATCTCCAAATCTGAGATTTGATAGCTTTTTCCCGCTAATATAAATACCTTTTCGGCTCCAATCTAGCTTATACATTTTTTTTCTATAGTGCGGCATCGAATAAGTGACCTGATGGGCTATCTCCTTGTCCTTAATGGATAGTGCTTATTCGGATATTCCAAACGAACTCTTAGGCCCTTGGCAACGGAATTTATAATTAGAAAAAAAGTAAATTCATTTAAATAAGTTATTATATCTATTTAAAGACTAACAAATATTTATTAGTTACCATAGATAAGTAATTAATATTGTACATTGTACATAATATTACCACCACATGTCTGCACAGACGATGTACAGATATTTTTTAAAAACTCTTCGCGCCATCACAATACCTCTTAGCTGGGTACACACGGGAAGATTTATCTGTACAATTTGATCAATTTATCTTTTATTTGTCAAATCTTAAAGATAAATCAGCAGGTTAGGATCCTTCTTAAAAAACTGAAAGATTAACGATTTATTGTGAAAGATAAATTGGCCCAAAATATCTGTGTTGCAACACACACGCAAAGATGAATCAGTGAAGGATAAATTGGTCTAATTTATCTTTCACAATAAATCATAAATTTTTAACTGAAGAAAATCGATTAGATTATATAAAAACCCGAAAGAACAATCGCAGATAATCTTTCTAATATAAAAGATATATCGCTTGTCCAGCGATGTCCAGCACACATGAACCGAATTAACTGACCGATAAATTTGTTACAATGAATCGCTTAAGATAAAACTACTTGTTAGAGCCAAAGGCTCGATTTATCTGAACGATATTTCATTCCATATTTATCTACCGATTTATTGGCACGATTTATCGGTGAAAAAAATCTTTCCGTGTATACCCAGCTTTTAACTGGAAAAATCGATTAGATTTGATAGAAATCCGAATGATCAGCAATCGCAGATATATCTTTATAATTTAATAGATAAATCGTTTGTCCAGCACACATGAACCAAATTAACTAACCGATAAATTTGTTACAATAAATCGTTTAGATAAAACTGCTTGTTAGAGCCAAAGGCTCGATTTATCTGAACGATATTTCATTCCATATTTATCTACCGATTTATTAACACGATTTATCGGTGAAAAAAATCTTTCCGTGTGTACCCAGCTATTTAAAGACCAACAAATCAAAACAAACACTTATTTTTATTGGAATAAATAAGGGTTGCATTCGCTTAGCAATAACAATTAATTTCAAGGTGAGTCGTCGGGATACAAATCGATTATAGAAAGGATTTCCTACCATTGTGAAAGGGTCCGATGACAGAGTTGCTTAATTCATCCAGCTTACTTTAGACTTAGATCAACCTCAACCCTCAACCTATCCAGATCAGTCCATTCAACCAAAACTGTTAAAGACCCCTCCTATAGACTCAAAGTAATAAGTAACTTTTTCTTTACTCCTCGAACGACAGAACGGTGATCGAGAAAATTTTCACATTTATTGATGAGATAAATAATATAGTACTCGACTATCTGGGAATTTAAACGAGGTCGAGGTAAAGCACTTGCCCACAGTAATCGCACAAAAATTCATCACAGACAGTAAAGATATTCAATTATCTCTCGCAGATAAAAGCATTTACGCACAACATTTAAATTAAACAATAGGTGGGCAATATATAATAAGAATTTTACCTCATAAATGATCATGTTTTCCAACCGTGGCTGGTTGAGCTCTTTCTGAACATGGTAGAATAATACGAGTGCTGAAACATAATAATAAAATAACATTATTACATACGTATACATATTGAAGAACATTGATTTTTATCTCTATATAATAAAACTAGAATTTTTTTATTATTACGGCAGTAAAAGACCGCTTTGTCGCGAATAAAAAGTGATATAAAAATAAGATTTTGTATCAACTACTAGTGATATCGTTACAGATCAATGTCAAATGTCACTAGCCATTTATAATGAGCAGGAATCAACACCGCTTGAAAGCTATTTTATAGAACTAAAGCACTAATTCATTGTCATATAATTTACAATAATGTTTACGTAAAGAGTACACAATAAATCAATTGAATCTTAAACAAATATAAATTTTTGATGCGTTCCGTGCATTCTTTTTTTTAGAATCAAACACTTGATTTTTCCCCCTCCTTTAATATTCAAGACGTTGACATGCAAAAGTGCTTACACTCTTAAATCTTGGCATTCTGTCATTCAATAATTTAATAAAACCCTAATTTTTAATATACTATTGTATTTAACCAACTGACTTTTAATAGAGATATAATTAATTAAATTATGTGGTAAACATAAGTGATTTGATTAGGAGATATTATCACTACTTCAAAAAAATAAGAAAAAGGTTTTAAGAAGTTAAGGCATTCACAAGGTCGTAACCATGTTAGTGTAATTAGTAATTACCCTTAAAAATCCCTTTTTAATAACAAAATCAATAACGTGTTTAACATACCTATATATGTATACATATAATAAGAATACAATAATTATACAGGCTGCTTTAAAACATTCATCGGAAAATGTAGGGTAGTAGGGTGTGATTCCTTGGTTAATTTTAAACGAAAGAGTTCCTTTTAACATGGGCCAGCAGAAACTGTTTTCGAAATTCAGGGAGTCAAATTATTATTTTGCATCCAACCTCGTCGAAGGTAACTGAAGCTATGCTATCGTTCTAAAGACCGATTTTTTTTGTTACTTCTTTAGATGGTTACTCCCCTGTGTTTTTTTAGAATATAAATGACTTTGACTAAGTAAATATTAAAACAAAGGGATTCTTAGTCCAATGTACTTTGGGACAAAGGAATATCACTCTTATGTTTTTATAAGGGGAGTAACAATCTAAAGAAGAATACTCCGTATACCTTCTTTAGATGGTTACTCCCCTTTGTTTTCTTAATAAGGGGAGTAGCCATNATGTAACATGCAAACGCGGCACATAGGATTTGTTTCAACATCAGACAATACGTCAAAAAAGGTTGGCTCGGCATTACGCTATGTCCTGCATCGTTTCGTCGCGTCCGTCTCATCAGGTGGGCATCGTCGGGCCCCAATTGTATGAAAAAAAGTTCACCACAAATATTGGCCAACAATTAGATTTAATGATCCAATAACCAGTCAAACGAGACTAAAAATCCCAAAGAAATGAAATTAGATTTAAACATGAGTTATTGTGTTTTTTTTTTGTTTTTTTTTGACGATTCGTTGATCAGTTATGTGCTCTTGGCTAGGAAAAAATTGCACAAAAGAACCACTAATATTTCCTATCACAATCATGTCTGATGTCTATACAAAGTCAACAAGTTCGACCATTCAACCTTCAAATTACAAATTTAATCCAGCTCCGAGAAATATAATTATATTTAAGAGAGCCTTTTTGGTCTTAAAATACCAGACCTAACTAAAGCTTTAAGGTGCTTATTCACTGATTATTGACTTTTCTTCAGTCAAAGTTCGAAGTTAATTATTATTAGCCCCAAATCAAACCTGACACTAGCCAGTCAAAATATGGTTTTAATAACAGGAGGCAACTCTGGCACGTTCTGCAGCCAGTCGGTCGAGCGGTGCAAAAGTCACGTCCTCTGGTCAGCTGTGGTTTGATATCTAACGTCGCGTTGGGAAGTTCGGCGGCCCTTTTCTTGTTTTCATGTACTTAGTACATATGATAAAGTATTGTTATGCCAAGAAAAAAAAAAAAACATTTCTAGCGACCGACCAAAACAGTTTTGACACGACCATAATACCAGCAAAAATTATTAGATTTTTCAATTTTTATTTTTATTTATGCTATATTATTCACAAAATCTAGTTGAACGCTATATTTCTATGGCTTTTTATTTGAGTAAAAATAATACTCTAAATTCTAGGACGACCGAGGATTATATTTCATATAAGTTAGATTTGTCCCTTCTTTTAATCTTCGTTTTTTATATGGGTCGATCAAGGGTAGTAAATAAAATAATTCAACTAAGGAACTAAGGACGATCGAGGATTATATTACAATAAAAAGTTATGTTATCAAATTTTGTTTAGCTGTACAAGATTAGGAAGTCTGTTCTTAACTTTACCAGTCATATCTACTTCCATCCCTATCGATAAATTTGCTTTGCTATCATATAAATTTTTCTTTATTTCATAATCCCATTTACTTCTTTTTCCCTATCACGCATTTTTTTTATTTAGCCACCCCCCTAGGAGCAAAAAAAACCTGATTTAATCCAATAATCTCCGTCACAAATATAATTGAATTAGGGCTCATATAAGTAGCTAATATTAGTGATAAGATGTGGTCAAAAGTGAGTTTTGTATCTCAAACGGTTTCTGAGATATCGTCAAAAAACCAAAAACTCGAAAAAGGTGCATTTGCGGACCCATGATAATAGGATTTTTTTTTTTCTTAGAATTAGCCTAGAAATCACACCCTTTATTTTCCGACACATGCCTTGAAACAGCCGATATACGTGAATATAAAAAAAAAATATGAGCAATGTAACACCGTGTTTTTGTACACTGCAATAAGGGACACAATTAGTGTTAATGAGAGACACCAAGGGATGTAACATGCAAACGCGGCACATAGGATTTGTTTCAACATCAGACAATACGTCAAAAAAGGTTGGCTCGGCATTACGCTATGTCCTGCATCGTTTCGTCGCGTCCGTCTCATCAGGTGCGCATCGTCGGGCCCCAATTGTATGAAAAAAAAGTTCACCACAAATATTGGCCAACAATTAGATTTAATGATCCAATAACCAGTCAAACGAGACTAAAAATCCCAAAGAAATGAAATTAGATTTAAACATGAGTTATTGTGTTTTTTTTTTGTTTTTTTTTGACGATTCGTTGATCAGTTATGTGCTCTTGGCTAGGAAAAAATTGCACAAAAGAACCACTAATATTTCCTATCACAATCATGTCTGATGTCTATACAAAGTCAACAAGTTCGACCATTCAACCTTCAAATTACAAATTTAATCCAGCTCCGAGAAATATAATTATATTTAAGAGAGCCTTTTTGGTCTTAAAATACCAGACCTAACTAAAGCTTTAAGGTGCTTATTCACTGATTATTGACTTTTCTTCAGTCAAAGTTNTTCCGGGAAAAATATGTGAAACATATTTTTTGGAGAGGGACGTAGGAGTATGTGAGAGGTCGAGGCGCAGCTGGAAGGGCCGTGGCGACCCGTGTATCTACTAGGAAACGAGACAGTTCCACTATGACGCGAGGTTATGACAGCAGTTGAACACGTAGCCAAGATGTGGTTATGACACTCACAGTATAGTTGGTGAATCACATGATATATTGTCGTTGTCTTGTTAGGTATTTTAGATGCGACGATCCTCTTACTGATGTTAGTGAGAGATCTTGTTAGACGATCGCAATACCGGTGGTAAGAACAACGTGGTGATATTGTGTGGTTGTCATATTTGTGTGATTTGCTGGCTGCTGTCTGAATGTTGAAGTTGTCATTTTAAAAATTCAATGGAACTGTCAATCCTTTTCAATACACGAGTTTCGCATTTTTCACTCTTCATGCCAACTCACATACTACTCGTAGATGTTTACAAAATGTCGGGGACCTAAGTTGGGATAGTGCTGATCGAAATTTTGAATATGATATGGATTCTAAAGTTAGACCTGTCACGGATAATTTAACATTTAAGAAGTAATTTAACATTTAACAAGTAAATTAATATTTAAAAATAAGAAAAATTTGTAAAAAGTATATTTGATTACAATGTAAAACTTTGATGTGTTGAAATAACATAATGAAATTATAAAAATTTTGTGCACAATACTAAAATTAATGAAAAATTCAATTTTTAAGTTTTTGGTAGAACTGATTATAATTTGATTTAAAATTAGTAAAGAAAAAAAACATCAACTTAAACTAAACATGACATAATATGGTACATAAATGGAATTGATCTTAAAACTATATACATATTTTTTTTTTCTCTGGCCATTAATTTTGTTTGTAAATTAACTTAGCTATACTTGTCTAGACACTAGAGAGAAAATAAATGGTAAATACCAGATAAATGGATAATGGAGGGTCAGAATGAGGATTTTAAGGTTGCTTATAGTACCCATGCTTAGAATTAACGTTAGTAAACATGCGTTTGAAGGAAAATGTTAGTGAAAGGTGAAAGATTACATACAATATATTATACAAAATAAATAGATATATTAATAAAATTAACGATAAAGATTTGCAATAGATAAATGATAATAGTATATGCATATATGAGGATGGATAATGTTGTTGATACAAAAATGCATTGACGTCCTATGGGACCTGAAACAACTTGATGAAACAACACAATGCAAACAGTTAATCAATGTGATTAGTTTGATGATGTTCTTGATGTTGGGACTTTCTTTGATTCTGCCTGGTTGTAATATCTCTGTAATATTTCTGTAACAACTTTGCAAATTTAATTAGAATATATGAAAATATTAGTAAGAGAAAATAAAATATGAACGGTCTAAAATAAACTAAATATTATTCACTATGAAGAGGAAAGAATTGAGAGAAAAAATTAGGATTCTCTATGAAAAATATAAAAAAAATAAAATAATGAAAAAGAAGATCCCACCGCTGCCACCAGTAGTAACGGGCCGGATGATTGGTGATAGGTGAGTTAATGGTGGTCAAAAAGGTTTTTGCGGGTCCTATTAATTTTATGGATAATATGTGGAGTTTATCGTTATCCGTCCAACCCGATAACGTCGCGCAATGTTCTAATTTTTGTTCAAAGTCTGTAATTGTAAGCCCTATATACGTTCCTTCGAATTCTGGAACGTTATTTACCATGGAAGGATTTCGTGTAAAATTATCAGTGTGATTTGAAGACCTAAGTGTTTGTTCGGCTAATTCTTGGCGTAATTGGGCCGCTTCGGACACGGCATCTGTGATTTTTTTATTGAGATCGGAAATATATGACGCCAGGGATACTACTTGGCCGTTTACTTCAATGGTCGGTTGTGCCATTATGGTCTGATCTCTAGGAATTTTTATTTCGGGGTGGAGAATTAAAAAATTTGATATTGCTCTTCTAAGTTCGTCTACGGTCCCCTCACTTGGAATGCCGTGTTCAGAACAGAAATCAACCAGGTCTTGTTTACGCCAGCTGTAATGACCTCTACCAGTCATGAGCAACCCACGTTAAAATAATAATAAAAAAAAGTGTGACTATGTGAATGAAAAATAAAAAAAAAAGATTTATAACTAATTAAAAGATTTATAAATAATTGCTGTGACTTACCTTGTTAATCCCACCGCTGCCACCAGTTGTAACGGGCCGGATGATTGGTGATAGGTTGTGATTTAAATAATAAGACACGTGATTGACTGATTCACTATATTTGATACTGACTCTAAGAAGGCCGGACACAGAGTGAACTCCGGTCGGCTCCGTGAGCAGGTCACCCGGCGGGGGCTATGAACCCCCGCGTCAGCACTTCCTCCTAGACCGGTACATCCTAAGTAAATAAAAACATCAAGCTCAGTTCTTGATTCATGTTAACTTAGATCCGGCCTAGACCGAAACTTTGTGTCGTTGTCCATGAGGTGCATTGTACTTGAAACGTGATAGCACCCTTCTTCTTCAAAGGCATTATAAATCGGATTAATCGGTCACTATTAGTTAATAACTCAAAATCTCATCGTCAGCTTCCTCCTCCTCCATTAGTAAACACCTAACAGCCAAATCCATAACAGAGGACGCTGGAACCACAGCCGAAGCAGAAGTGACACCCCTACCCCTCGATAGCCGTGCGTACGAACGAGTCGCCTTATAAAAGTAACGTTGAGCTTCTAGAGGAGGAAAATCACACTTAATTGTGCCCCTTCCCAAGGCTGGATTTAACAATTTGCCGCCCCTAGGCACTATTTTTACGCCCCCTCCACCCTTGAAAAATTACCTACTTACTCTTGCTTTGTACGTACTGTGTCATATTTGGTCAAAGGTTGATTTTTTATGTTACACAAAACACCAGGCGAAGGTACTAAGTTTCTTGCTATGTACTATGGTGCTAAAGATTTTTACCCTTGTCAAACCAAAATTTGAAATATCCATAGGTACTTAAATAAATAATAAACAAATTAACACATTGCACACTTGTCAACATACTTAAATTTACTTTACATTGGTTTTCTTGCATATATTGTTGAAAACTCGTCTATAAGGAGAGCAACAGCCATCTTAGTGATAAGCCCCGCGGCCGCTGCCGCCCCCTGGTGCTGCCGCCCCTAGGCACGTGCCTATAGTGCCTAGTGGGAAATCCGGCACTGCCCCTTCCTATTCTTCTATGTTACCTAGATGAGATGGTCTAATTAAGAGTAATTCTTCAGTATTTTGACGCTTCTATACAGCAAATCATTACAGTCGGGGTATCTTAACTAAATTATCGATTTGGTCGTTAGTGTAATGATTATATTACCATTCTCTAGGTGTAGAATCCAGGTATGTATGTGAATATTAGCACAATTCCGCCAAATAAGGCGTCCCAGAAAATAAAGAAGAACAAAACTAAACTTACAAAATCGCGTAATAGTACAGTAAAATTAGGCTAAAACCCAAACATCCAAAAAAAAAAAGTTCTACCCAACGCCAAATTGTTCTATGCCCACCTCGTAGTAAGTGATAAAAAGTTGCACGACTTGCAGCGTCGGGTTTGGCCGGGAGGGGGGAGGAAAGGGGGGTAAAAAGGTATTTTTAATCGTTTTTCGCAAATATCTCGAAAACTATGAGGTTTAGCGCTAACTTTGTTATATACAAAATTAATCTACTTAAAATTTTGAACAGAAATGGACTTATGCATTTTTGTGTTAAAGTTAACGATTACGGAGTTATGAAGCTGTAAAAATAGCACTATTTTCCATTTTCCTGGAAACGTTTTGGAAAGATTTTTTTTATTACAGTTAGGGTGGTGAGCCTAAATTTGCAGCTTCGAAATTACTGTTCTAAAATTGGCAGTTTTTCCAAAAAAAATTGAAATTTTAAATATTGCTCTTGTTTCGGGCCCAATATCGGCATAAAACCGCTCACCTACGAGAAAAGCCATAAGAAACGAAGTTTTAGTAAATTTATTTGGCTTTCAGACAAGCACAAAATGAAACCTGTAGACGAAATAGTTCTCCTGCAATCGTAAAAAAACCAAAAAAATCTAAATTTTATTTTTTAAAAAATTAGCCTAAACCACTTCCAAAAACAATTTTCGGGCATTTGATGGAAGAAAAATGTGTGGAATCATGTTTTAAGGTGGAAAAGTGTAATTAAGACCACGTATTTTCATTTAAAAGTTCCAAGCAAAATAGAAAAATGTGATATGTTTACCCTTCATAACTCCGTAATCCTTAACTTTAGCACAAAAATGCATAAGTCTATTTCTGTTCCAAATTTTAAATAGATTAATTTTGTATAAAACAAAGTTAGCGCCAAACCTCATAGTTTTCGAGATATTAGCGAAAAACGATAAACATAACTTTTTACCCCCCTTTCCTCCCCCCTCCCGGCCAAACCCGACGCTGCAAGTCGTCCAACTTTTTATCACTTACTACGAGGAGGGCATAGAAAAATTTGGCGTGGGGTTGAACTTTTTTTTTTGGATGTTTGGGTTGGGACTAATTTTACTGTACTATAAACAAAACAAAGGATTTTCGAAGGACATAATAAGGCGGGTTTTCAATACGAATGTCAAACGTGAAAGGTTACGAAGATCGTTTCAAATGAACTACAGACGTTATAAATAACTGCTAAAGAAAAATCCTCAGATTATTTTGGCCCGAAATAATTGCAAACAAGGAGATGTGAAAGAGAAGAGAAGAAACACCAGTAGTAGTAGAAACAGTTAAAAGAAAAGTATACATGGATCGGGCATACCCTTACCCTAATATAAGAACTAAGACAATTTTAGTCGGCTGGCTCTAAAGTGGAACTCGCATACGAAAAGCAAACCTTAAATACCTTAACACACGAAACAGGATAATTCAAGAAAAGCTTATTTTAAGCATTTCATGGAAAAACATTGAATCATGGATATGTTTTTGGGCATTGAATATCGATATTCCAATGTTTTACCATCAACTGAAGAGAATCAGCATAAATTTGTCTAAATGATACGGTAGATGAATCTAAATGTTTGAAATTATGAAACATTAATCCGTTTTGACTACTATTTGATCCGCTACGAAACCTTACATAATTTAAAACTTCTATCGAGGAAATTTAGTACTAAAATTAATAAAAGTGAAAACTATTCAACCTCTTGTTTGTTATATTATAACTTCCTGGCAGGATATTTAAGAGCGCCACATTTTGCATGTCCTGTATTGAAACTTCAGCCCATCTATCATAAAAATATTGTACAATAATTGAAAATCTATCGACCTCCTGTTAAATCCTAACTTCCTGACACGACATTTAAAAGCATCAAATGTTTCATGTCGTTTTTTGCGTGACGAAAATTTTTTCTGTACCCTAGAGCTAAATCATATCCATGTTGAAAGTAATTCTTCTGTACCCTTGAGCTAAAACATATCCATGGTAAAAGAAATCAAAAAGAAAGGAAAAACATGGAAAGAAATAAAGGCCAAAATCAGGTCCCGTAAGTTATGATCGTAAATGGACTTAGACTTAGTAAAGCCCAAAACTTCATTGCCTTAATAAAATCCCCTGAACTTTCATATCGTAAAGGCCTCCTAGTGCGATCGTTATTTCTAAATAAAGTTTTAAAAAAGTATTTCAGAAATAAACATTATAAACTTGAATGAAACATATTGTATATAATTTTTGTTGGCTCGACTAGTCTCTTGGAATATATTAACAAACGGATGTGGGGAAACGAAGCGGAACTAGTGAAGTCGTCTAAATTATATTATCTAATTCTTAGATGTATTAAAAGCGATCTTTCTAAAGTTTTAATTTTTGGCTGAGATGTTTTGAAGTTAGACGTCATGCGAGTGCGTCACTTTCCACTATTCCCATCACCTTTCAGACTCGAGGCTCGGGCTCGGAGACTCTTTAATAAATTCATCTATTTTAAGATCCAAAGGTCGAATAGTCGAATGTTGTCGTCGGAGTTGTTTTTTTCTCAGAATATTCGGTGGTTTTTTTTTTTTTTTTTTTTTTTTTTTTTTTTTTTTTTTTTTTTTTTTTTTTTT
>KZ651065.1:393553-404574 GCA_001010745.2 Gerris buenoi
AAAACGGTCGAGTGGACTAGCATGCTTTTTAGCACAGGGACGGGCGAATAGAATAGAGTGCTATTTTTTGGTAGAGTGGACACTAAAGTCGTTCACACGTGCTTGAGATAGTAGCCTTAGTAAAGTGAGGTGTTTTCGTTTTTCGTTTTTAGTTCTGAATAATCCCGCAGATGAAGGTATTCAATGTTAGGACGGACGTAGGGTGGGGGGTCTACTCGCCCGTCCGAGGTCGAGCTACTCTACCACCGCACTCGCCCATTTACTCGATCAACTTTTATCCACTCTCCTCAACCGTTTACTCGCCGTATCGTTCACATTAGGCAAGTAGCTCGGCCGAGTGCTACTCGACCTAGGTACTCGCCCGTTTACTCGACCAATGTAAACCAGGCTTAATTGTATTTCCTGGAATACACTACCTTTATATCTTCCGCCCTACATTTCTATGGAAACGAAACAGATTTATCGATGTTTACTTATTCATAATTATGTATTCTAAATCTTTAATTTAAAACAGAAATACCGGGTATTCCTCGGAACGTTGGAATGTACACCTAAGAACAGTTTTATAAATGTTAATAGACAATAAAAAACAAAGCAAAAAAGCAGAAACCCCAATAACCATTAACAATTCATAAATCTGAACAGGCCCTGGTATCAAATTTTACACAGTTTTTGGCCCGTCCGGATTATACGGACTTCCGGACTAGCGGGGTCCGGATTAGCGAGACTACTGTAGATTGGTTCGCAAAAATTGTGCAATAGACTGACAGACACGGAATCAAAAATATTTTCCTGATGGTCTGAATCGGATTTCTATCTTGAAATTTTTGAAATCAGAGAAATAATAATTAAAATGATGAAACATTTTCTGAGCTTACTGAAGGTATTTCAAATTTAAATGGACTACTTTTTAGAATTCTCAGAGCCATTAACGAAATCGAAAAAATTTTCGATTACGCTGAAATTTGCACCAATCCCCTTATACCCCTTTATAACACAAATATTTCCACTGATTTTCCATTTGATATCTGCCACTATTTTGAAAATATCTAGTTTGATAGTTATATTGGAAAGAGTTTGTTTATATTTTTTAAACATAATAGAAACCTGTTGTCATTTCTAGTTTTATGTTAACTGGGGAGCTCTGCGCCCGATTTCTTTCATATACAAATGGAGGGGTTTTATCAACAATATCAGTAACGTCCGTGTTAAAGTCAGGTCAGTTATAGGAATTTTCTTTATCTTTAATTAACACTTTTAAATGTCATGCAATTTTTGATGGATTTTTAAGGTGTATTTAAAAATAAAAAAAAGTTGATTTTCATTTCTTTTATTGTGAGACGTTTCGACTCTCTGTATAAGGTCATCTTCCCATCACATCATTTTTTCATACTACAAATGAAAAACATATTAACAATATTATTAATAACATAACTCTACAATCCTTTTAACCTTAAATTATTTAACAAGTGCTTTAAAATTGGTATTCTAACAATGCTATAAAATTATATAAAAATAAAAAAACATTTTTACTTACAATTTGCGTGTAGCCACATTGAAATTTTAATTAATTGTATTTTCGTTAGTATTAATATTATTATCCTCAATTAAGAGTCGTCAATAAATAACACTTTTAGCAACACACTTTATTTTATTTACTCTTATCTTTGAATACCCCTTATGTCTATCCTTGTTTAAAGGCCTCCGTATACGGTCAAAATGTTTGCATAAACCTTTTGACCGTGTACGGGGGCCTTAAAGCACAGTTTAGTATTATATCCTACTCTTTCCTACTCACTCGACTTGGGTTTTGAAAAAACAATATATTTTTAACAATATAAATAAATAATAATATCAGGCATACCAACTGAGAGACAGAGAAGTAGTAGGTATTTTTGGCGAACCGCTCTTGTCATGTTGGCTCCATTAACGAGATCTGAAATCAATTTATATCGATCAATTATAAACAGTACCTTAAAAAGAACACAAAAAGTAAAAGTTATTTAAGTAAATCCAATGGACAATGTTATACAACAATATTATATGTTTGGATACAGCAATATTGTAAACCAAAGAAATGCATAAATCATTATATAATCATGCATATCACTCCAAGACGTCAGTAAATCTACAATTTTTATAGTTATAGATAGTTTTTGGCTAATCTTCGCTACATCCTTTTCATTATGTCATTATTATTATCGACACATTACTGTAGTACTCGACATGTAGTACTACTCTTTGACTGTAATTTAGTGATGAAACGATGATTACACTTATATTAATGTATTATACCCCTACTAAAAAAATATATTGTACCGAAAGGTATTGGTTAATCACTAATATTCATATTTTATACATACCCCGACGAAGACGATCTATTGTTCCGAAACGCAGGCTTATCACTAACATTTGATTTATTCCCGGATATTTGATAAAGACAATATACTGTTCCGAAACGTAGGTTAATAACTAATATTTATGTTGTATACCCTGATAAAGACAATATATTGTTCCAAATCGTCTATATGAAGTCTAAAAATCACGAATATATTTATATTTTATATCTTGAGTAAGACAATATATTGTTTTTTTTTTTATTTTTACTGATCTGTGAAGAAGTGTTAATTTTACAACTTTATACCATTTATATGGTCGAACTTTATCAAAATAACAGTTATTTGTCGAATAATTATACCAATTAATAGGTACTGAAATAATGAAGGAGTAAATTGGAGTTAAACTTACTTACTTTAATTATATATCGAAATTTGGTTTCAAATTCCGCATCCAAAATAGTCTGGCAATTAGTGTGTGGCACATAGCTTCCTCGCTTCCTATTTCGTATACTTAAATGATTTAATGCTTTTAGAATAGAATAGAATAGAATAGATTTTTATTTGTATAAAAACATCAGTTTTGTACAAATTGAGTCGCTTTTTTTTTTTTTTTTTTTTTTTTTTTTGTTATTACATGTAATGTAATAAGAGAAAGCTGTTATTAAAAAAGATAAAACATAAAAGTTTACTTCACATTTAATTATAAACATTGTTTACAATGTTAACATGTTAACATTAATTATAAACATTGCGCAAAACAATAACTGTTTAACCCTGTTATTAGTAAGATAAACATAAAGGAAAAATGGTAAAATGAATAATAATTAGATTGAAAAAATAAGCTTGCCTCTTTGTTTTTTATAAATGTGTTTTCTCTTATGAGAATAATTTCTATGATACATAATCTTTAAAGTATATTTCAGCGTAATTAAAATCATAAAATAAATATTTCTATTAGAAAATTAAAATTAAATTAAAATTCACAACTAAAATTATAATTCGCTTTTTTATTTTGCTGTTTATATACGGCTCACTCATTTAACAAGAAGGACCTCAGTTTTAAAATGTTTATAAAAAAGTAATAAAGGTGCTGCCCGTAGGAAGATTGGGAAGTATTTATTAAAGATGCTACGTTCGTTGAATCGTTGAAATTGGTGTCTATGAGGTGGGTTGAAAGGAAGTATTCTCTTTGAGGGGCGTACATGGGGCATCTAAGCAACAAATGGGCCAAGTCCTCAGCCTCGTGTAAGTCACACAGAGTACATTCCTCGTTGCTATTAATCTTGTACATTATCCCGTTAAATGATATTTGAATTATCCCAAAGCCGGAGGTTCGGATTTGAGCTAAAACTTTCTTCATTTTAAAGTTAAGGCCATAATTAAGATAGTTAGTTGAACCATTTTTAGAGCAGTGGAGGATGTGGTAAAAATTATTGTACGATGAATCTTGTATCCTTTTGAAATCTTCCTTCTCAAGTTTAGTCTTGTATTTGTCTATTATCTCTCTTATTGTGATGTTATTTGTATGCCCGTTAAAAAGTCGGTCTAATTCATAACCACCTATATTATTTACAATATCTTTGACCTGAGTATACCAATTAAATTTATTTGTGTTTGACGGAACCTTATCAAGGTATTTAAGCCGCTCGAGGCAGACTCTCAGTATATTATTTTCATCTAGCGACTGTATGCGGTTATACCAATTTAGGGCTAATTTCAAAATATATTCTGAGATGTGAGGGATTCCAAATTCCGCGCGGATCATGTAGTGGGGGACGTTTCTTTTTAGAGAGAAGTAGTTTTTAAAAAAATAATTTTGTGCGGTCTCCAGGTCTTCGAAATATCGTAGAGCCCAAATAGCAGCGCCATAAGTAAGTGTTGATCGAACACAACTGTTGTAGGTTTGGAGAACAGCTTCGAATGACTTGTTCTTGGCACGTGCCAGAGTTTCACGTAAAGCTCCTGCTGCGGCTCTACTTCGGGAGATAGATTGTTTTGCTGCAGCCTCGAATACTCCTTTTTTTGAAAAACAAACACCTAAGTAATTAAATTTAGTAACCTCTTCTAATTCTTTTCCGTTATAGTTAATTTTTATATTCTTGTGTTTTGTTTTCCCTTTGCTAAATCGTAAAACCTTTGATTTGTCTAAATTAACTTCTAACTGGTTTTCTTCACAATATTTATGGAGAACGTTTAGCGCTTTATTCATTTCCAGTTCCGATTCTGAGATAATTGTGAGATCGTCTGCGAATAGTAGAAGAGAGATCGACTTAGTGCCATTAACACTAACCCCTTTAATGTTGTTTATTGCAAAGTAGTTTTCGATGTCTGCGATAAAAATATTGAATAATAACGGCGACAAGATTTCACCTTGTAATAGGCCTTTAGAGATGTTTATAGGGTTTGAAATTTGATTATTGTATCTGATATTTGTAGAAGCAGAGTCATAAACATTCCTGATTATATTAATTATCTTCGCATTAATTCCCATGTTCTTTAGTTTCATAAATAGCAACTTGTGGTTGACGTTGTCGAATGCTTTACGGAAGTCGATAAAGGTGGCTACGATCTTTCTCTTTGGGAGTCTCAGGTGGTTTTGGACGACAGTGTTTAAGATAAAGATATTGTCCAAGCATCCCTTACCTTTTCTGAAACCTGACTGTATATCGGGGACTATGCCGTGTGTTTCAGCCCAATTACTAAGCCGGATGTTAATTATCGATGTAAAAAGTTTTGCAATAGAGTTAACCAGTGAAATACCTCTGTAATTATTGAGATCATCTTTTTCGCCTTTTTTATAAATTAGAGTAGTTATGACCCGCGACCATTCTTTCGGTACCATCTCTGTCTCCAAGATCTTATTAAATAAAGCTGTCATATAAAGCAACCAGTTGCCAGGCAAATATTTATAAAACTCATTGCTGATATTATCAGACCCTGGTGTCGAATTATTTTTCGATTTGGCTATAGCTTGAGTGATTTCCTCCATTGATATGGGATCCTCTAGTAATGGGTCCCGATAACGTTTTGGTAGCATATTATTTTCTTTATGTGATGAGTAATTGGTGATGTCGCCCGAATCAGAATAAAGGCTAATATAAAATTCTTCCCAAGCGTGTATATCAATATTTATGGAGTTATTAGATGGTTTATTTTTAAATTGATTTAAGGTTCTCCAAAAAGTAATAGAGTTGTGTATATTTGATAAAGCCTCTATAACAGAATCATTATATTTTTTCTTTTTTGAACGAATTAATTGTCTAAATTTTTTTGCCTCAAGTGCACAATTTGCTTTAAGGGGTTCCACAAATTTTTGTTTTTTGCATTGTCGTAGGTTTTTATTGAGAGCTTGTTTTTTTGTTCGACACTCTATATCATACCATGGCTTGTAGGTTTGTTTCACAATTATCTTAGAACAGAGAAGTTTGTGCATGCCCAATTGTTTTGCTGTTGATTTTATTGTGTTAACCAGGTTATCGTGCAGTTGATCTATAGAGAGGCCTGGGTTGAAGACTACGGATAGTCTTGCATTATTTCACAATAAATATCCTTTCTAGTTTCATCCCAAATATTCTTTTCATTTAATGCTTTTACAACCTATTATTGTTAATTTTATTCAATCCCCCCCCCCGCCTTTTTAACTCTGTCACAATTGTTTTTTTTTTATTTACATTAATTAAAGTATCAATTTTAGCAACATTTAAAAAGCGCAGACGGTTTAAATTAATATGGGGCTGGGGCTATCTGCGGGCTACTTTCGACAAACTATCCAAATTTCATAAAAATAAGATTAGTACTATTAAAGATATAGGAGGTGTAAATAAATGAATGTTTGTGCGCACGTGGAAGAGAAAATATGGGCACAAGAAGATGAAACCTAAACGGGACCAACAATCGGTTAATTATGACCTATCATATAAATTTCATTAAAATCAGACAAGTAGTTTTTAAGATTGATGAACATACTAGATTAGAGTAAACATACATTGGGTTATCAGTGCGTAGAAAGGAGTAAATAACAAATTGTAAATAAAAATTCGCAAAATTTATGCTTCCTTTAAAATAACTATATTACCTACGCTATTAAAGATTTTATATTATATTAATTGAAAGCGATACATTGAATGAACGTTTGAAAAATTAATAAATCTTTTAGTTAAGATTGTACGAATGATATACATACTGAGGAAGTGATAAGATTTTATCTCTACATTATTTCCAAAAATCAATCGCTCTTATAAGTATTATTTATTTAGATACGCAATGAAAGCCAACGTGATCAAACTAGAAGTGACAAATTTTAAAAAAAAAAAAAAAATGTAACAATTTCGAAATATTATCTTATGTTTATTAACTAATCTAAAAATTTTTTCTGGTTTAAAATCCAAATCTTTAAGAATGTTAATACCAGATACTTAAAACAAGGAATTAATTAATTAATTAATTTTAAGAGAGAAAACACTTTATTTACAAAAATAGTAATTGTGTGGGCTGTCCTTCTAAATTGATAAAGGAATGATCAGTAGGATCTTGACATCTCGACAACTCCGTATTATAATGTAATAATAATAATCTTCAAAATTGAGCAGTGCAATTTCTCCCTCCCTAATCCAGAATTAATTTAGAAGAATCCAGGCTTTATGAACAATGTATATATCCCTGCAATTTTTAGGGATACAGAATGCCCCAGTTCGAGTTGCCTACAGGTGTGAATGACAAAAAAATTCATATATCGAGAAATAGTCAATCTTTATAATAATTATTTTTGCTTCCTTAGAAAGGAAGAATTGTCTTATTAAAAATTCCGAACTGAGTGAACTGCACCCAAAATTACAATTTTCAAAAATAATACTAAGAGTAATGTGGGGTTATTTTTGAATTTTTGAAAAAATCTAACTCTTTTTAAAATTGTTTATTTAATATCCTAAGCCGAAGGTAATTTATGTCATAAAGAAGTGAAAAATTATGTCAGATTTACCCCCTCCCTACTGCCCCCAGTTCGGGTTGCCTATGCGTGAATATTCCGAAAAGTTTTATTTTTGAAAAAAAGTTACTCTTTAGAAAAATGTATGCTTGTTCTAAAACTAAGATTGGTCGTAAAAAACAAATGTTGTACCTACCCATTTTTTTTTTGTAAAAAATAAGATTTGTACTTTTTAGGTACAGAGTACATGGTACAATTATTATGAACTAGATAAATCTTCATGTTAGACAAGAAAGAAAAAATAATGAAGAATTACTTTTTCTTAAAAAGTTAAAAATAAATTCTTATTTTTTTTAAAAAAAAAATCTTAAAACATCCAAATCAATTCTTAAAAACATGCATTATTGTATTTTTTCTACTAACATTCCTTGTAGGGTTGTTAAAAGATAGGAAATCTTAAAATTTTTCAAGTATATTATATCCTCTATTCGCAACAAAATTTTAAAATTTGTTGAATAATTGTCACAGATCAGCAATCTATTTTATACAGAGTACAATCAAGAACGGAATAGAGTCGTCTTCAATTGTTATCTACGATTGATATGAAATATTAACATTATATCTGTGTTTAGATGCGTAGAAAGTGATTCTTTTCGTAGCTGTATTCATTGCGCGTTCATAGTGAGTTGAAGAATTCCTCTTTTTTTTCCGCCCTAGGTCAGAAAAAAGGAATTCTTTACCTTAACGCACGATTAGCGAGTTTGTTGTTACATTTAACAACACTAATTTACTGTTTGTTTACTTAAACTAACTGTTTATATCGAGTTTTTAGTGAAAAACAATGAGTGATTTAAGTGATTTTGACGAAAATAATGAGAATTACACTCCTCCTGAAATAATTAATTTGGCACAAAATAGAACTAATGAATTAATGTCATCTTAAGCAAAAGAGAAATGCGTACATACATGATGTTTATTTTATTTTATTTATTTTTTTAATTTATTATTAAAATCCACAATCGTAGACTAAGTGTACGCAACTCGTGTGAAAACTGCATTTTGCTTTGCTCATGTGGTTTTACTACCCTCGCTGACGCTTGGGTGCTAACTCCATACTCGCATGCAAAATGCTACTTTCTGCACATGAAGCTTAATGTACTATTAAGTTGTTAATAGCTTGTTTAGTCACTTCCAGTGGACGACCAGACTTTTCAGTCTAAAGTTGTACCAAATATATATCAAAACAACTAAGTTATTTCTCTATTCTATTAAGCTTTAGACCAGTCATTTTAGGTTTTTGAAAAAAAAATGTTTCATACAAGCAAGAGACTTTGTACATATTATCTCTGGGTCATCCTGATTGAAATCCTATAAAGTCCCCAAAAAAAAAAAAGTGCTCAAGCCGCCATCTTGGAAAATAGCGGCCAAAATACAATTTTCTGCTTTTACTTGTTCAAGTAAAAGTTGTTTATTATGTAATTATCTATACATTTGGTCCTATTCATTATGTTGCTAGGATCAATAGGTGAAGAGATAAAGAGGGTTTATAATATTATAATATAGAATAATATTGAGTACGGAAGTATAGACTACACTTTAAGGCAAATTTTCTGAGACGCGCCAGCGCCACCCTGTTCTGCCTAGGCAAAAATGCCATAGAATAGTTTTTGTTGCAAATTTTGTCTTTTCGGATACATATTTATTTTTCCCAAAAAACAAACGCATATATTTATTTTTTTAAAATACACTATTTTTAGGGGTTCCATTACAAAATTTGGGGGTTTCGAGGGGGAATTTCGGGATGGAAGTTAAAAATTCGCATTTAGCAACTCAAAAAACCATAAATTAGCCCACTTATTTTATAAGTGTAGTCTATACTTCCATACTGAATATTATTCTATATTATTATTATAACCCCTCTGTATCTCTTCACCTATTGATCCTAGCAACGTAATGAATACGACCAAATGTATAGATAATTACATAATAAACAATTTTTACTTGAACATTTTTTTCTTAAACTTAATAGCTAGGCTAGTAGAAGCAAAACATTGTATTTTGGCCACTATTTTCCAAGATGGCGGCTTGAGCACAACTTTTGTTTCGGGGACTTTATAGGATTTCAATCAGGATGCCCCAGAGATAATTTGTACAAAGTCTCTTGCTTGTATAACGCATTTTTGTAAACAGCCCTTTTTTTGCTTAAAATGACTGAACTAGATAATTATTTATCTTCAAATCATGATGGATAGCATTATTTATATCGAAGGACTCAAATTAGTGTGAAACTTGTCTAACATCAAAGAGAATGCCCAAACCCTTTTAGACAAAATATTTCCACTTGATTAATTCAAATTAAGAATATAATATAATACAGCGTGAAGATACTCTTCTTCGACTCAATATTTATTAGATATAAATTTAAACAAAAACTGTTCAAATGTAAAGTATAGTAGCTATAGTCACGTGATATAATATATTATATATATAATATGGCAATATGTATATAATATTGCCAATAAGTTTAATGACAAAAATAAATTTATTTTTCGAAGAAAAGCCATCCCTCATAAAGTCTCCTGCTCTTTTTAAATGAAATTTATAGTTTTTTTTTCAAAATGTAATATGTACCCAAAAATTGCAAACTTCTAAAATCATACAAGATCATGCTCAATTTTAGAATATTGTACTTTTTGGATGCAGGGTAGATTTAAAAAAAATTTACGACAAGAACATGCACTTTCGAAACAAACATGGGATTTATGAATAGTGACTTTTCTTCGATATTTTTGTCACTAAGCGTATTGGATCTTAACTTATATTAATTAAGTTAGAATAATTAATAACAGTATTTATACTAATTTTAATAGATTCTCGGTCTCGTTTTAATAAATAATAAGGTGAGGTCCAAGGCTTTTCTCATTTCCTTGAGTATTAGCGGGACTTCATTTTAAGACAATTAACAGTCATTAATTTCCTACAATCCTCTAAGTAACCCTAGAGTTGAATTTACCTTTTTAAAATAAATATCTAAAAGAGTAGGATTAATCGTTTTCTTTAAGTTACAATTCTTAAAAAAAAAAAAAAAAAAAAAAAAAAAAAACGTAAATAGATAAAAACGTAGAGGAAAAAGAAGAAATTATAACTTATATAAATTAAATTTCGATTTAAATTAACCTGCTCAGTGAATTTAAAATCTGAAACTAATAATAACCTAAATATAACTTAAGTTTACCACTTAATAAAAAGATATGGAACCTTATAACTATAAAACATATTGATGGCAGTTGATGCATTACTATACAGGAGTTGTAAATAGCCGTTTGGCCTACTGCGTCGCGAAAATGATCGTCATCGACCGACGTTTCAGACACATACACAGCCACGGCGCACATTTCGTTGAATGTAGGAAGGTCGCTTCAATTATAAAAAAAAAAAAAAATCTAAAAAGTAGTCAATTTAAGTATTGTCAATGTGTATACCAAATTTCATCAAAATTGGTCAACTTTTACTCAAGTTATCGTCGTACGTTTCTGACACACACACAGCCACGGCGCAAAAAAACTAGGTTAGAAATGATTGCTTACTTTTAGAAAGCTATTTTGAACTGCTCGGGTTTTCAAATAGTTATATATAAACATTCTTGCATAGGTTGTTAAAATGATTAGATTAGCCGTCCATAATTTTAAAGGTCAACGTCATTGAAAAAGTTTTAAAATTCTAATAGATAAATAAAAGTATATATATATATATATATA
>KZ651065.1:441520-470585 GCA_001010745.2 Gerris buenoi
TAAACTATAATACAGTAATAGATAAATATCAATTTATCATTATGAACTTACCTTACATACATCAATTAATGTAAATTGAAACTTTATACAATAAATTGTATTTACATATGACTATTTAAAAAATCCCCCCCAAATTTTTCAAAATCCCCCCCAATTTGTTTTTTAATGGCGCTCTTTGCGCCATGAATCCCCCCTTTGGGCACCCCTGCTGCCAAATACCAAAAAATAAAAAGTACAATAATAAATTAATAAAAAAAGAAAGAAAGTGTCTTCCAAAGTTAAATAAGCCATTCCTATTGATAATGAAATTTAGAATATTTCTGAATAAATTAAAACAATATTCAAACTAACAATCTTTTTTCTTCTTTTTCATTATTACAAATTTTCCACCTATTATATTTATCCTTAATTGTTATTATTTTTTTTTTTCTATTATATTACCATAATTTTCTTTTGCGAGATAAGTTACTCATTTAATATAAACGCTCTAATTTGCAAAGCATTAATAATAAAGTTATGTATTTTTACTGCGTCTTTCTTTGATTTAATTTCTAGTATATGGCGTAGAGGTGTTGTTTCGTCTGTCATCGATTCTGGGAGATAGTAAGTTCTGAGCGGTGCATAGACCGGGCACTTCCTTATAATATGGTTCCAGTTTTCCTCTTCCTGTTTGCAAGGCAGGTCTGGTCTTGATCCCAAAAATAACTTATCCCATTATGGTAGATTTTTGCTCTCGAATGGCTGGCAGTACGTAGTTGGGCTATTGTCCTTGTGATAGTTATCGGCAATTGTAAAAGTAGGTACTGCTTTGGTTCTCCTGACCAGCTCATACTGCGGAATAAGGGATTGTAATTAGAAGCTGCAGCCGAAGTCAAGTCTCGGTTATACATAACTAATTTATAAGCCTCTAATATACCAGTTATGCTCTTAGTCAGAGTATGTGGGTTGGTTAATATCTTCGACCGTGATATCTGTCCGAGCTTTCCCCACCAGATTTAAAAGTTGCGTGACCCAATTGTATTTTTCTTTGTTTCCGGGCGAGCCATGTAAGTAAATTAACATATTAAGACAAATCTAGAGTAACTTGAATCTTCTAACTTTAGAATTCTATGTATAAAAACCATAGACTTTCGGACAGTATTGTTGTGGATATGTGAAATAAACCTGTTTCCAATCTAATTATGTAATTGGATGTGTTTTTTGGTAACAGAAGCAGCCGTTTAACGAAATAGGTTTGCGCTCTTTCTAGGAAGTCAGTGTATCGTAGGGCCCAAATTTGAGCTCCGTAGAGCATTGAAGTCACTATGACCGTTTCAGAAAGTCGCATTCTTGTGCCCCAGCTATTATTAGTCTTTGATGCCGCCAATATGTATAAGACTTTTCCGATTGCGATTTTAGCTTTAGTCCAAGCGTTTTCGCACATATCGATGTATAGACCTGATCTTGATAGGTTGACTCCTAGATATATACCTCCGTTTCGTACGGAGGTATATATCAAGATCCGCTAGGAACAAGTTAAACAGTATAGGGCTTAGAATTTCGCCTTGTAATATGCCCTTCGTAATATTTATTGCCTTGGTCTTTACCTTCAAAGGTTTTTATTTTATTCGTCGCTTCCTGAACAAAAACTGCCTGACCAGCCTCACAAACTTTGGACTGATCCCTATATTAAAAAGCTTTTTAAATAAGAGTTGATGGTCTAATGAATCAAACGCACATTTAAAATCAATAAAGGTAACAACCACTGACCTTCTGGGCAGGCGGAGATGGTTTTGCAGCAAGCAGTTAATAATAAAAATGTTGTCTAGGGTTGACCTTCCTCTTCTGAATCCGTTTTGTCCTTCGGCGAAAATCTTATTCTCCTCACACCACCTTGTCAATCTGTTATTTAGTATGTGAGTAAATATCTTGGCTATATTATTTACCATGGTTATCCCTCTGTAATTAGAGGGCTCCATGCTGTCTCCTTTTTTGTGTATCATAGTGGTCTCCAGCTGTGTCCATACCGATGGTAATTGTTCCGTTTTTATTATAATATTAAATAATCTTACTATATGAAGGATCCAGGTTTAAGGGAGGTTTGTATAAAATTCATAGGCTAACATATCAGAACCTTTTTTTTTTTTTTTTTTCAAAAAATGCCTCCACCAAATTCTAATCTAAACGTAAAATAAATAAAATAAAACTGATCGGCACAGCCTTTTCCCTACCATTTTTTGTTTACCATGCATCATTTAAATCTTTTTAAAAGTAAAATATACATTTAACCTTAACATAAAATATACATTTTATTTTTATATTAAAAAAATTGAATTTCTCTTAAATAAAGCCTAAATACAAGATTTAAAAAAAAAAAACGGGTACAGGGTACCTCGGAACTTTCCCTCACTTTATAGGCCACTAAAGTGGCCTCTCCTGCTGCGAAGCAGCACTGGGCGTGGTCAGTACAAGGATGGGTGACCGTTTTGAACTGAGTGATTTTTTTTTACTATCATATTTCAAAAAAAAGAGAAAGAAATACATTATTTTTAATATATTTTATTTAATTATTTGAATTTTGGCGGTATTTTGACAGATGTAAACAAACTTTGACGTCATCAAAATTATCGCACTAATAAATAATTATAATCATAGTCCAGGAGATAGCGTGCAAAAAAGTGTCTGACTAACATCAAGCTAGAATTTTGTATACAAGTCAATCTTTTAGCTTCTTTTAAGAATATATGTTTTAAGTTCGTCTGTGGGACATAGCTTGCTCACCAATTATGGTGGACAGTATGATTTTCATGATCCTGAGTACAAAATTAGTTAGTAGACCAAAAATTAAGTCGATGTTATTTTCACACTTAATAGGTTAGCTATTCAAATATTACTAAAAATCAATGTAGTCACCTGTCAAGGGACAAACTAACATCAACTTGATTTTCAGTCTACTAACTAATTCTATACTCAGTATAAAAAAAATCACATAGTCCACCATAATTGGTGAGACATGACCGCTCTCCACCGGTTTGTTTTTTTCAAACGCCTACTGCCAAGCCATGTCCCGCAGACCAACTTAGCCGACCACATATCCTTAAAAGGCGCTAAGAGATTGACTTGTATACAAAATTCTAGCTTGATGTTAGTCAGACACTTTTTTGCACGCTATCTCCTGGACTATCACTTATATAAGTCTTAAACTAAGTAATGGAATTTAATCGGTTTTTTTATATTTGTTTTTGCCGATTTTAAATTTTTTTATAATGTCTCCGATTTTAAAAATTCCAAGACAGAAATCCGTTTCAGATCAGGGAACATTTTTGGTCTCGTGTCTGTCTGTCTATCGGTCTGTGTGTCCGCGAAATTTGAAACGTCCGACGATAACTTGAGTAATTCTTGACCGATTTTGATGAAATTTGGTATACGTGTTCATTTTACTAATCCTCAGGACGAGTTCGTTGGGCAACGTTATCCGTCCAAGCGTTCACGCGTGACGCTCACGTAAACGTGAATTTCAAATTGGAAATTTAGACCGGGGGAGAAATCAAACTTTGTCTTTTCAATGAGACAAACATTTTATTCAAATACATTTTTTTTTGTAATACCAACAGCGACGCCGCTATTAAGTGTTAAAGATCGCTAAAACTATTAATAGTTTTTAGACAATATCCAATTTAACAATAAAGTAATATAACAATAATGTTTATGTTAATACAGCAATAAAGTACATGGTTGGATGCGAGGAAGCTATGTGCCACACTAATTGGCAGTCTATTTTTACGGTTCTAACGATTATTATTAACCGTAAAAGTTTCAAAATTAAAAAATTGATAACTTCAAAATGGCGGCCAATATCAAAATGAAATTTGGTGGGCTTGTTTTCCATGCAGAGAGGTACATGCGTGCCAAATTTCTACTCGATCAGGACCATTTTCGACAAACTGGGTTCAAGATGGCGGAAAAAGTTGATTTTCCGGGCGGCATCAAAACAGATAAGGTCTGATTTTTCTGCCACGTTTCAACTCTCTAGGTTAAATTCATTGCGGGTGCTACGATGATAACATACACACATACATACATACAGAGTCATTATGAAAACCTCTGAGGTCTTAAAAACACCCAAAACGAATAATTCCGTTAAAAAAAAATGTTTGGTGAAAACAATACTTTTCCTATATACCTTCTATTCGGAGAAGGCGAGGAAAAGTAAAAAACAGCGCTAAGAACACATACACTCACTTTTTTGTATTGTTCAGGACACAATACGTAAGTTTTAGGAAGAAATTATTAAGAAAAAAACAGTAAGTATAAATTTTACATGCATATAATAGACAATTAAAATTTCTAGTACAAAATAATTTTTATGAAGGATGTTTCGATATTACCATATTGCATAGAATATAAGACGCCCTCGAATATAAGACACATCCCGAATTTCAAACAAAAAAATTGGAAATAAAACATTCATTAATGCATCAAAAGAAGCACCCTGTTTCAAAGGGGAAATCTTCCGTTCTCTTTCTCAACAACTTGTCCGCACGTCAAACTTATATACAATACACAGTCAATCATGGATATTGTTGGAATATTGAATCTTTATTTAGATGTAAGACCGACGACAATGTTGTTACGNTTTTGACAGATGTAAACAAACTTTGACGTCATCAAAATTATCGCACTAATAAATAATTATAATCATAGTCCAGGAGATAGCGTGCAAAAAAGTGTCTGACTAACATCAAGCTAGAATTTTGTATACAAGTCAATCTTTTAGCTTCTTTTAAGAATATATGTTTTAAGTTCGTCTGTGGGACATAGCTTGCTCACCAATTATGGTGGACAGTATGATTTTCATGATCCTGAGTACAAAATTAGTTAGTAGACCAAAAATTAAGTCGATGTTATTTTCACACTTAATAGGTTAGCTATTCAAATATTACTAAAAATCAATGTAGTCACCTGTCAAGGGACAAACTAACATCAACTTGATTTTCAGTCTACTAACTAATTCTATACTCAGTATAAAAAAAATCACATAGTCCACCATAATTGGTGAGACATGACCGCTCTCCACCGGTTTGTTTTTTTCAAACGCCTACTGCCAAGCCATGTCCCGCAGACCAACTTAGCCGACCACATATCCTTAAAAGGCGCTAAGAGATTGACTTGTATACAAAATTCTAGCTTGATGTTAGTCAGACACTTTTTTGCACGCTATCTCCTGGACTATCACTTATATAAGTCTTAAACTAAGTAATGGAATTTAATCGGTTTTTTTATATTTGTTTTTGCCGATTTTAAATTTTTTTATAATGTCTCCGATTTTAAAAATTCCAAGACAGAAATCCGTTTCAGATCAGGGAACATTTTTGGTCTCGTGTCTGTCTGTCTATCGGTCTGTGTGTCCGCGAAATTTGAAACGTCCGACGATAACTTGAGTAATTCTTGACCGATTTTGATGAAATTTGGTATACGTGTTCATTTTACTAATCCTCAGGACGAGTTCGTTGGGCAACGTTATCCGTCCAAGCGTTCACGCGTGACGCTCACGTAAACGTGAATTTCAAATTGGAAATTTAGACCGGGGGAGAAATCAAACTTTGTCTTTTCAATGAGACAAACATTTTATTCAAATACATTTTTTTTTGTAATACCAACAGCGACGCCGCTATTAAGTGTTAAAGATCGCTAAAACTATTAATAGTTTTTAGACAATATCCAATTTAACAATAAAGTAATATAACAATAATGTTTATGTTAATACAGCAATAAAGTACATGGTTGGATGCGAGGAAGCTATGTGCCACACTAATTGGCAGTCTATTTTTACGGTTCTAACGATTATTATTAACCGTAAAAGTTTCAAAATTAAAAAATTGATAACTTCAAAATGGCGGCCAATATCAAAATGAAATTTGGTGGGCTTGTTTTCCATGCAGAGAGGTACATGCGTGCCAAATTTCTACTCGATCAGGACCATTTTCGACAAACTGGGTTCAAGATGGCGGAAAAAGTTGATTTTCCGGGCGGCATCAAAACAGATAAGGTCTGATTTTTCTGCCACGTTTCAACTCTCTAGGTTAAATTCATTGCGGGTGCTACGATGATAACATACACACATACATACATACAGAGTCATTATGAAAACCTCTGAGGTCTTAAAAACACCCAAAACGAATAATTCCGTTAAAAAAAAATGTTTGGTGAAAACAATACTTTTCCTATATACCTTCTATTCGGAGAAGGCGAGGAAAAGTAAAAAACAGCGCTAAGAACACATACACTCACTTTTTTGTATTGTTCAGGACACAATACGTAAGTTTTAGGAAGAAATTATTAAGAAAAAAACAGTAAGTATAAATTTTACATGCATATAATAGACAATTAAAATTTCTAGTACAAAATAATTTTTATGAAGGATGTTTCGATATTACCATATTGCATAGAATATAAGACGCCCTCGAATATAAGACACATCCCGAATTTCAAACAAAAAAATTGGAAATAAAACATTCATTAATGCATCAAAAGAAGCACCCTGTTTCAAAGGGGAAATCTTCCGTTCTCTTTCTCAACAACTTGTCCGCACGTCAAACTTATATACAATACACAGTCAATCACGGATATTGTTGGAATATTGAATCTTTATTTAGATGTAAGACCGACGACAATGTTGTTACGGTTATTCGCCGAAACTCAGTCGGTTGCAGGGTGGGTGAGAAGGGAAATAAAATAGTAAGGTACCTAGGGAAAAGTAGGGAAATTAATGGGGAAAAGGGCGCCACCTCATCTGGGGAAACTCAGCCAAGAGGGGAGATGAGGAAATCCCTCTTAACATTAACAACAAAGAAAAAGAGAAGGTAATAGCGAATAGATAATTATTAATATAATAAGTACATGCGAAAGTAATAATTAACATAAATGAACAAAATTTATTAAATAAGAATCAACATTTCTAAAGTTAGCAAATTAGCAGGGGTTAGTATATATGTTGGGTAGATACCTTAACACTGTAATAACAACTATCAAGAATATTTCTATAAATCTTGACTTCTTATAAACTAAGCCTATAACAATTTAAATAATATAAACCCTATTACATCCAACAAATGGTATCAAAAAAAATTAATTTGAACAAAAAATATTCCCTAACAACCCTGGCCAGGTATTGATGGCCCCGGATAGCTTATAACCCCACACGGGCCCTATCTGACACGACGGTACACGGACGTGTAAGCTGGACAGGTACTGGAGAGTGCTCCTGGTGTCCGGTGTTCCGGGAAAATAAATATGTGGGTGGTCTACCTGAGTTTAGAAGCCTGGAGCCCAGAGGCTGCGACCCTCGTGATGTACCTTATTCGGCAGGAGCGTCAGATCCGGAGCCTGAGAATCCGGTGTAGAGAACTCGGGGACAAGGCCGGATGAGTGTCATGCTAGCAAAATTCCGCCTCCTAGATTTGCACCCTACTGGCACCAAACACGAACACTTTGGGAAAACTAGGGACTTCCGCAATTATCGTGCGTAAACCTTGAATCCTAGGTAACAACCAGTGCGTAGCCACAGTCTATCCTACTCCGTGGGTCCCCACTCACTGGGAGATCCGGAACGGCTATCGGTTCTCCCACTCGGTCGTTCACGAAGTCAACATACGGTCTCCCCAGTCGCGATCAAAGGTGCCTAAACTCTATATCAACAATGCCTTACATGCGGCGATGGATAAAATAAAATAAATAAATGATAAACACTAAACATTACCTAGCCCTCGGAAATCTCTATATTATTCTCATGATAATTTACAAATCGAATTTCCGAGGCGAATAAATAACTTAAAAGCATAAGATTTTCGTAACAATGTTGGCAGAGAAATAACCCAGGTTAGATTGAAAGATCTCAGCTGTTTGCGTGAAAAAGTTTTGATGGGTGGACAAAATGTGAGTGGCAGGGTGTTGGTGTCGAGCATTTTAAGGAATATCCAAATTGTAACAAATAGATTTGGGACCGGAAAGTACTAACGGGATCAACCAATGGACCAACTAAATTAAACGTAACTTTACTAAAGCCCCTTTAAGAGCTGTACCTGGTTATCAGTCAACAGGAGTTGTTGGGACCCTCTATCGCAAATATGGCAGAGAGAATGAAACTCCAGCACATGAGCTTGGAAAATGCCCACATAACATGCTTCTTGTGACTAGACGCCCATAACGTTAAGCGCAAGATCTCGGAAGTTCTCAGGGAGAAAAAATATAAATACTTCTATTATTGTTTACGAGCCGTTAAGCCTGTCGCAACGAGCTAATTTTATATTTAGGAACAAATGAAAATTGAAAAAAGTAAATTAATTTAGGAAATTTATTATATCTATTTGAAGACCAACAAATAAAAAAAAAAAAATATTTTTATTGGAATAAATGTGGTTGCCTTAGCTCAGCAGTAACAAATCATTTCGAGAGGAGTCGTTCGTCGGGACACTACTCGATTATATAAATGATTGTAATTTAATTAAGTTTTAATTTAAAGAATTAAAACCGAAGTCATTAGTGAAACATGCGCAGTCGTCTGACTGTTATTAATTTTAAGGTTAATATTTAATCGGATATTTTTGAAGTTTCGAGATCTCTTAATTATTTACAATTATGAGTTAATAACGTATCAATTAATTTTTTTCATTACTATTTGATATTAAAACTAGAGGACAAGAATTTATAACGTGTATGTTGTTCGTTAAAATTAATGATAACAAACTCATCATCAATATAGATGTTTTATCGATCGGATGTTTTGAACTTAAAAAGTTAATCTAATAATTTCCAAACTTACAACTGAACTACAAATTATGTAGGATATCTTCTGTTGCCGCCTGAAGTAATTCTTCATACAACTCAAAGAAGTAAGTTTAGATTAGAAATTAATAATTCCGCATGCAATCTTTTTCAAAATAATTTGATTGTGTTTTTTTTTAACCTATACTGCTATATTATAATAATAATAAAAATAAATGGAACCATAACAAAAACAGGTTGACCTCTATCGCCATCACAGAGAACAGTTTCGCTTAATCGCTGTCACCTATTTTGTACATCAAAATAGGTGCTTCGCGAATTAGCTTCGCTAATTCGCGGTAGCTATTGCATGCGATTTATCTTTCACTTGTTGATCTTATCTTATTGCTTTCCTGTACAATTGTACAATTCATTATCAGTCTTCAAGGAATTAAGGTTGTTTAACAGCATGCGTTTTTTACGCGCATCAGAATAATCTATGGCTGTCATAACAAGATGCGAGAAGAGTTGGGTCCTAACTTAAACAAAATTTAAATCAACCTGAATTGAAACCTTCTAATTCTCTTCCTCCTAATTCAATTTTTCGAATCATCCATTTACATAGTACATAGCCAATATTAAATACGTACACACTTTCTTTCATTTTCAAACCATCCTTTTAGAAAGTTAGTACTATATTTTACTAACTTATATTATATTTTATTAATCTATTCATTTTTTTTTTTTTTTTTTATTATTTGATTTAATTTTGAGTCTTTCCATAGTTTTGATCGAGGTTTTTACATATTGTGAGAATTTTCCTGAAACCTTATCGCCGGGAATGAAACGTTTGTTTTCTATTATGTACTAGTTTGTACTGTGATATATATGATATATAGGTGGTTAGATAAGCGTGTCACACTAAAATAAATAGTGGTAAGACAAGTATAGACTAAATAAACAAGTTTTTCTGTGTGGGCCCAATTATTAAGACCATGTAGACATATGGACGTATATGGACCATACAAGACATAAAGAAAAACTTTATAGAAACAGAGCTTTATTACGAAAAGTAAAGTTTAAATAAAAGCAAAATAAGAACTAGGATAATATTAATGTTTTCTTCCTGACATTTGACATCTCCTCTCTGCTTGTATTTTCTACTTCGGGAACGTAGTAATTCTGAATCTGACAGGAGACTTATTTCCTTTAATAATTAAAAATCACCTCTCACCTAGATGAGTACATCCAAACGTGAAAATAATTTTATATGCGAATCTGTAAGTATTTTCAAACCTGGCACGTAAATATTTAATTCAAATTCACTGAATTTTACCTTCAAATTTAATTTACACAGTATCTCGATCTCGATTACCTTCATTTGATTAGATAATGATTCTATTATTCTATATCTATTCAATAATTGCTAAGGCCTCTTAAGAGATAAGAAGTTATAGATAACATTATTACGTAAGCTTTTTGTTTGTCCTAAAAAAATTACCTATTCTTCACTGCACCTACAAAAATCTGGCTTTCGACCTCTCCTCAAGTAAAAATCTTGAGGTTTAATTCAATTTTTACATTGGTCTCATAGTCTCATAAATCAAATTATATACAGCTTGTTACATATTTGTGGATGGTGGCACGGAGGTCTTTGGGCGGAACCCGAGTCATGTGATTATAGTCTACAAGCGGAATCCCACCAATTGTAAGGTCTTTGCCTTCCATAATTCTACATATCGTGTCAGTGTAGCACTGGAAATGTCCACTAGAGTTTGAAATTCTGCTCTTATCAATAAAGTTGCTAATGGTACTCATATGTATGTCTATATTCCTTTGATACATAATTTTAGGCCAACACACAGGTGAAGAAGGTAAAAAGACTTACGGAATAACCACCCATGACGACGAACCGTTAAAATGCTTTCACTGAAACCAAACGCCATTAGAAATAAAGAAAGCCATTATTAGGTTTCAAACAAAGACCAAGACTTATTAAATACTTTATTAATACATGAATAAAGAGTATGACTCCAACGCCATAAGTAATTAATGTAGTATTGTAAATTAAACAAAAAAAAAGTTTAAATTACAACTGCTGTCTTTATCGTATCGTAACTATTCTTTGTAACATTGGTTTTTCCACTTTCATGATAACGGTTAACATATCAATCATAATAACAGAGCGTTCTTTAATAGTTAAGAATTCGTTAATCATATATAATAAAGTTAAATACTCATATCACTAATAAAAGTCGTTTTCCCAAGAAGAATAATTATGTTTATGTGAGTTAAAATGCGCGAGAGTTGTTTCGATTCCTGCCAGGGTGGGATTATTTTTACAGTAAGTTTTGATTTAATAATGAAATAAACACCGAAAGTATATAACAAACTGATCATGGGTACGACATGGGAAACTTGGCACTTTGTTACATTAGACAGTATACAAAAGGTGTACGGAAAGTTCTTCTTTAGACTGTTACTCTCCTTATAAAAACTGAAATATGATATTTCTTTGACATGACACTAAGTTCATTGGACTCATCATACCTTTGTCTTAATTGTTACTTAGAGAAAGGAACGTATATAAGTAAATAATTATATCAATTTATATTCTAAAATACATAGGGGAGTTTTAAAGAACGATTTAAAGAAGTACCTAAAATTTTAGTAAGATGGTCGGACAGAATGTTTTATCCAATAAAAGCCAGAGCAAGAAAGAAGTTACTAATAAAAACTAACCTTGAGCTACCTGTTCTAGTCAGGTAACAGCGATAGACATTACTCGGGGCCGATGAACGCTCATTCTTGTTCCCTAAGGCCCCTTTCACACTGAAAGAATCTTCATGAATCTAAATCAAGGAGAATCAGACGCGTATTTATTATAAAAATAAATTATTACTATTTATTATTACATTTTTATTATTTTTATTTTTTATTTTTTTATTTTTGAAATTTAATTTAGGACTTAGGTTTATTTTATTTTTTTTAAAACTGTAGATTTACTTACACTTCTATATATATTGTTTTTAAAAAATACTACATTATCCTATAAAATTGTCAGCCCGATTAATTAGTACGCTGTGTTTATTAGCAATCCTTTTTAGAAGGACAGCCCACACATTTACTATTCTTGTAAATAAAGTGTTTTCTCTCTGACCTTCCACGGAGACACAATTATTCAAAACCAAGAAACAAATTCATTAAAGTAGTAAACAGTAAACATTAATACCTATATTATAGCTCTGCTATTAAACTCTACTTGCAGTTATATCACTTTATAAGCGTCAAACTAAAGAAAAGTTTAAATACTCTCATTTAACTCAAATTTATAGCCCAAAAAAGGCTGTCCATTTCTCAAAGGTTTAAATTTGGTACACATTTTATCTTTAAACTAAATTAATCGTTTTCATTATAGCATGCTTTGTTTAGGAGTAGCTATTTGCTTGTACAAGGCTATTATAAGTGTCTCCTTCGGTCACTTTAAACAGGTTTTACGCATTAATATGCTGGTCACGTAAACCATAAACCATGTAGACCCAGCTGATGGGAGACACAATGTGACCCATCACGACAATTGTAGTAAAGAGCCGTCAAATTGGGCAAAAACTCTGGTAAACTGTTGCACCACAACCACAGTTTAATATTATTGTCGAATAGTTCAGGTTCTAAGCGCTAGTATCGACCAACTACATAGGTAGTTTCCCCCATAATTTCAAATCCCCGCATTATTAAATTAAATGCTTCATAAAGATTTTAATGTTTTTTTATTAAACATTTAAGAAAAGTTTATAACAATAAGATTATAACGCTAGTAATTGAGTAAATTCATCATTTATAATTTAATTGTATGAATTTTAAACGTTGTTTCACAATAGTAGTAAACTTTTTTTTATAATTTATTAGCTTACGAATTAATTGGTTTCTTTTCATTTTTACGCTTTTATATGATACCAACAATGTGCCAATACTAAAATTTATGTATATTTGCTAGCACACTCTAATTAGATTAGGTAGTTAAAATGTGTTAGACTCTTATCAGAATTGTCAGCAGACGCTAATCATAATAGGTAAGAATGTGTCAGTGCACTTAAATTATGATTATTCAGTCATATTATGGTAATAGAAATTATTTTTGGTCAAATAGTATAGGTATACAATCTAATCATCGTGGGTCAGAATGTGTTTTTAGAATAAACATCATTGATCCAGATGTGACAAGAGGCTAATTTTTTAATCAGAATGTAACAGAGGCCCTAATTCATCACTGGTCCGAATTTGAAAAAAAAGTGTTAATTGCTTTTTAAGTTGTAATAAATAAATACGTAATATACAAACCATAATTTCTTCGGGAGAAATGACCACGTAGAATAATGCACTTTGTTTTCACTCCATTAAAAATCACCTCATTTCTTAAAAATAAAATAAATCGAGAAAAATAAACTCTAAATAATATTTAAAAAAATAGAAAATTATCTTATTTTCGGTAGAATAATCTGATATTTATAAAAATTAATTAATTGTGAACAAAATAATGATATTATAACACTTGATTCTTAATTCTTCGTCGAATAAACTTGTTGATAACGTTAGAGTAAAAAAAGCCGGTTACGTAGATTACACCTGAACTGATACGGTACACTATTAAAACGACGATAGACGGTTATGTGCGAGACCGAGACTGAAAGTTTTTCAGCCCTCAGATTTGGTCTGGAGAGTGGTACAGTATAGGAGGGGATGTAGACGGGTAGGGGGGTGAGACTTGCGCACAAACACTCGACTCGTCCCCTAACTAGAAATTCCCTCTTCCCGTGAAATCACTTAAAGTCTGAGATTTCAAATTCCTCTTGTATTCAACAGTCATGTGATTTTAGCATCACTTTCAGTCCAAGTTTATAGAATTCTTTAGGGGGGGGGGGGGGGGTTGGATGGTATCTCGCTAACTGATCTCTTTTAAGTCAAGTTTTAAGCGGATTTTCTCGAGGAATGAAAACGAGAAGTGTAAGAACTGTCTTAACTGTTCTTACAGCTTGCAAATATTAATAATTGCACAATAATACATTTCCCCAAGAAAGGAAATAAATTTCCCCTGTAAGTTCCAAAATTAAGTTGACTCGTTCAATTTAGAATTTAAAACTTCTAAAAATCCGCTTCTATATCTTATCGTTTCATTGTATTTTTAAAGTAATTATTCATCGTCTCCTTTTCCAATTTCAAATTTAACTTAACTCTTAACTGCAATCAAGATAAAAATAATACCCTTTTTAGTCCAGGAGATAACATGCAAAAAATGTCTGACTAAAATTAAGCTAGAATTTTGTGTACAAGTTAATCTTTTGGTACCTTTTAAGAATATGACCTAGCTTGCTATGACAAACTTTGTCACATACGAGTTCATAGTTTCTTGGCCCAATGGTTTCCATTATTAGTTTTCGTTGGTATATTTAATAATTATTGAACATTTAATCTAAATACATAAATATAACTTCTCCTTGGCGGGGAATCGAACCCGGCCTCTCTCCGCGTTTAAAGCTATTTTTACTGGTCTTATATTACTTTGCTTTGTAAGTTTCATCGCACACCTATTACCCCAATTTTGAACCACTTCCCGTCATTCAATCTTTCCCAAATTTTGCACATAGAAATAACTAAGGTGAAGAATACAGAAACCAAAATAATAATAATAATAAAAACAAAATGGCGTCATATTTCTTTAATTTTTAAATTTCATCGCACACCTATTACCCCAATTTTGAACTACTTCCTGTCATTCAATCTTCCCCAAATTTTGCACATAGAAACAACAGGTCAAGAATACAGAAAAAAAAAATTGTACATAAGACCAGTTTTCAAAAATGGAATTTTTATATTAATTATTTTATTACTGGTCTTATATTACTTTGCTTTGTAAGTTTCATCGCACACCTATTACCCCAATTTCGAACCACTTCCCGTCATTCAATCTTCTCAAAATTTTGCAATTAGAAACATTTAAGGTGAAGAATATAGAAACCAAAATAATAATAATAAAAAAACAAAATGGCGTCATATTTCTTTGCTTTGTATGTTTCATCGCACACCTATCACCCCAATTTTGAACCACTTCCCGTCATTCAATCTTCCCCAATTTTGCACATAGAAACAACTAAGGTGAAGAATATAGAAACCAAAATAATAATAATAAAAAAACAAAATGGCGTCATATTTCTTTGCTTTGTATGTTTCATCGCACACCTATTACCCCAATTTTGAACCACTTCCCGTCATTCAATCTTCCCCAAATTTTGCACATAGAAACAACTAAGGTGATGAATACAGGAACCAAAATAATAAAAATAAAAAATACAAAATGGTGTCATCTTTCTTTGCTTTTTAAGTTTCATCGCACACCTATTACCCCAATTTTGAGCCGCTTCCCGTCATTCATTCTTCTCCAAATTTTGCACATTGAAACAACTAAGGTGAAGAATACAGAAACCAAAAAAATAATAATAAAAAAACAAAATGGAGTCAAATTTCTTTGCTTTTTAAGTTTCAGCGGCACACCTATAACCCTTATTTTGAACCACTTCCCGTCTTTTAATCTTCCCCAAATTTTGCTCATGGAAACAATTGAGGTGAAGAATACAGAAACCAAAAAAAAAAAAGACCAGTTTTCAAAATGGTATTTTTTATTAATGATCTACTAAATTTTTCCCGGGAAAACGGCTTATATCGTTAGATTCATTCGTATTAAAATGGACTACATTTTAGAATTTTATCGACGATCAATATCGTCGGAATCGTTTTCGAGAAATAATTTTTGTGAATTTTAGGGGGATAACGCCCCCAAATTTGGAGCTAAAATTTATTTCACTATTTCGCCTCGGGGTATAATATTCTGAAGATGTATGCCAAGTTTAGGCTCCAGGCATCTGCAGATACGACAGACGACAGACAGATTTTTTTAAAAACCACTTGTTTGGACTCAGAGGACCTCAAAACGTGAAAATCCACCAAAATCAAATTTTTGCGCCATCACAATACTTTCTTTATATGGAAAGTTAAAAAAGGAAAGTCTGCCAATAAGTATTGCTCTCTATATTTATATTATAGATTCTCAATCATAGTAAATAAGACTCTAGTATGTTTGGAATACAATGACATGAAATATTACTGGGCATCGAGTGGCTCTTTCATTTAAGAGAGCGTAATACAATAAACATTGTATAATATTATGAACATATCAGTTTTTTTCATCATTGTTTGCATGTACTATCGAATAGATGAAGTTATTGATTTTTTCCCGTTAACGCGAACACTTGGGCTTAAACAAGTGTGGTGCGTACTGACTAGCACACACTTGACCTGTTTATTTGTATTGTTTAGTATATAACATTACAAAATGTAGTAAAAAAACTTTCTAAGGTTAGACGATAAATCAATTTAAATTTTTAATAAATAAAAAAGAATCACTGTGGAAATGGCAATAAAAACAAGGCCAGATAGGATGCGAACCGAGGGTTGACGTCTGTAGGGCTCTCACACTGTCAGTCTGATCACGGTACGCGTGATCAGAATCTCTCACACTGCGTGCAAGCTCCGGTCTAGGTCGCTCGGCAAGCAACCCTCATCAGACTGAGCACTGTACCTGTGCATGAACGGACCGTGCCGAAAGTGTGAATGCTACCATATAAAAACATAGAAAGGGATCTTGATTTGATCTGACCCGACGGTGATCAGCTCTGTCTGTGACCTAGGTGTGAATCCACCTTAGAAAGCTCGCTTCAATTAGTATTCATGATTTATGTTAACGCTAACTCTAAATATAGGTAGTATGTATATTACCATTACCTATATGTGGGCGTTCAGTACGTGTTATATAGGGTAATTTATGTTATACAGTCTATTTTTGGAGAGGTTTGATTTAGTGTGTTCCAAAATTAGGAGAAGGTTCATAGACCTGAGACCCTGTTTAGTAATACAATTACACTCGGCTATGTTATTCATAATGAACACTAGAATCATGATTAAACAGATGTGTTTTTGTGTAACGTCTATTAAAACAAGTAGCCTTTTCATGTTCAGCCAAGCAGTGGCTATTTTATCGTTTAAAATCGATTATGCCTTGATAATTAGGAGCTAATTTGATTTTTAATTAATAAATTAATTCGACGGAAGTATCAGTTAGTTTAATTTGGCTTTATCAGAGGTTGATTGAAATGCTAAAATGTCTTCATTGGAATTAGTATAACAATGGACATTAAAGAATAAAATTGCCCGCTAACAATTCTGAGCAATAATAATGTATCAATAGTGCCAGTTACCACGGAAATAATAACTGCAAGTATGTCAAGATTAAACCAAATAATAATTAATTTTCTTTTCTATAAGCAAATTGATGATCAGTATTATTACTATTACTGATAAATTTCGCACAAATCAATCAATCAGGGTCAGTTTTATAGGCGAAACTGATTGATTGGCGAAAGTGAGTTGATACAGTCTGCTGTCCATTTCAGCCATTGTTGCTAAAGAGGGGATAAACATTTACGCGGGAGGGAAGAAAACAACTGTGGGATAAATAACCTACGTTATAGATGCATCAACATTTAAACACCCATTAAACACGAAAAATCACATCAAAATTTAGTATTGAGTACTCGTAGAGGTACGTAGAGGTTCTCTTCTTCTTTGTAACTTATACTCTTACAGAAAAAAAGTGGTGGGTAACAAATTAAAACCGGCGCCCTTAAACACCTCTTTTACTTTGTTACCCTCCTTTATTGATAACCGTAGTACGTTGAAAAGTAGGATGGGTGATGGGTAATAGTAAAATAACTATGAGGTAAATCAATAACTATTAAGGCAAAGAGATATTTAGTCTAATTTACTTTGGGACAAAGGAATACCACACTTTTAATAAATAATTTTAAAATAAAAAAAGGTGGGTAACGAAGTAAAAGAGCACCTTTTTCGGTAGATTAGAGCCTTTTAATCCATATGTAGTTAGTTTGTTAGTAACGATTTAGTTCAGGCCTTCTACTCTACTCCAGCGATTCATGGCCAGGCCAGAAGGTAAATTAACGGTTATACGGATACCCATTTTTTATAGTCACATCGATTTAATTTTCAAAATTAGTCCAGTCAAATGGTGCATACAAAGTGCTGAACGCAAATCTGAAGTTGTCCAATAAAATTCCCCGCGGCAAGTATGAGAAATCATCGAAAAACACCTAAAAAAAAAATGTTTTTATTGGTTTTCAGCTTATAACTTGCAAAGCAATCCATTAACGCAAAAAGTGGTCTAGTAGTAAAATAAAAAGGAGAAAATAACCTACAATTTATGTCTATAACATTTATTTGTACGTCGTGTGGTTTTCGCGCAAATGGGAGTTGAAATATTGGGAAGGCTTGGAGAGTGCTGAAGTGTAAACGGTTGGTGGCAGGACTGCGCTGGCAGTTAATTTTATGTTTTTCGGTGTGCTGAACACGAATCTGAAGTTGTCCAACAAAAATTGTACACGCAAATATGAAAAATCATCATAAAACCACTATCTTCTTTTATTTTTTTAGTGGATTTTGCCTTATAACTTGCAAAGCAAGCTATTTACGCAAAAAGTAGAGGAGTAGTAAAATAAAGAAGAGAAAAATCCCTACAAATGATCTTTTTACCATTTTTTGTAAGTCGAATGGTTTCTATGCAAAAGAGGGTTGAAATAACCGGGAAATCAATAATTTTTGAAAAATAGCCACAGACCTTATTCTTAAAATAATATATAGCGAATTTGTTTTTTGAACAATTTATATGTATTTAAGTACTAATGCGAGCTCTTAGTCACAGGTTCTATTATTTTTGTTGCTATTTTTCAAAAATGATTGATTTCTCGATTCTTTCAACCTTCTTTTGCATAGAAACCATTCGACTTACAAAAAAAATGGTAAAGAGATAATTTGTAGGAATTTTTCTCTTCTTTATTTTACTACTCCTCAACTTTTTGCGTAAATAGCTTGCTTTGCAAGCTATAAATCCACTAAAAACATAAAAGAAGATATTGGTTTTATGATGATTTCTCATATTTGCGTGTACAATTTTTGTTGGACAACTTCAGATTCGTGTTCAGCACACCGAAAAACATAAAATTAACTGCCAGCGCAGTCCGGCCACCAACCGTTTACACTTCTGCACTCTCCAAACCTTCCCAATATATTTAACTCCCATTTGCGTGAAAACCGTACGACGTACAAATAAATGTTAGAGACATAAATTGTAGGTTATTTTCTCCTTTTTATTTTACTACAAGACCACTTATTGCGTTAATGGATTGCTTTGCAAGTTATAAGCTGAAAACCAATAAAAAATCTTTTTTTTAGTAGTTTTTCGATGATTTCTCATATTTGCCGCGGGATATTTTGTCGGACAACTTCAGATTCGTGTTCAGCGCCCCAAAAACATAAAGTAAACCACAAACAACAATTGCACCAGAACTTTCCACTTCAAACTACCATTTGACTGGACTAAATATAGAAAAGGTTGTCATGAAGTTGACACTGACAACTTGAATGTCTATAATTTTAAAAAATGGAAGAGTAACTAAGATCTTGTGGTGAAGGATAGGAGATGGAGAGAATTGAGACGAAATCTCGTCTTAACATGCACGGTAAAATTAAGTTCATTAATAAACATTTTAAATTTCTTAAGTGATCCATTTTAAGTAAGTGTTACCATTTTATTACAAATTCACTACAATACAAAATAAATCGTGTTATTATTCAAACTTATGGACGCACTGTTTCAAATGAGAATTTTTACTCGTTATCAGGTCCACCAGTCCTCTCAATCCAAGGTTGTTTTTAAATAACTGTAAAATATGCATATCGTTATGTCATCTGTAAACTGCCACGTTGAGCCTAAGCTATAAAAGCGTTTTATGACATTTTCCCTTGGGTAAAATCGAGATATGAAGTTCAACTGAAAACTTCTACTGCTCCAAAAACCTACGACACAACCCGAACAATTTTGTTCCCCAATGACAATATTGGGTGAACATTTTAAAAATGATAAAATCAAATCAAACTAAAAACTCCAACAAAAACGGACCATTAGATATAGAAATAGATGGATATTGTATTGTTAAAAAATATTTTAAATATATGATTTCAACTATGATTAAAAACAGCTTGGTTTTCCGGTGAAATCCGCGTCACGAAGGGGGTGAAGTCCAACGTTTCGTTTCCACTACTGGAAGCATCTTCAGAGGTGTGGTGCATCGTGATGTTTACTTGAAGCAACAACAAGACATAGCCAACCCCCACCATGTTGCTTCAAGTAAACATCACGATGCACCACACCCCTAAGATGCTGCCAGTAGTGGAAGCGAAACGTCGGACTTCATCTCCTTCGTGACGCGGATTTCACCGGAAAACCAGGCTGTTTATTACGAGTACACCCGGAAGCCTACGCACCAAGTTATGATTAAAAATATAATTATGTACAAATGAAACCATACAATTAAAAGAAATGGACGAAACTACCCTATACCCTATAACCTGCGCCACGTGTTAGTACTAGTACACACCGCGGCATAAAAAATGCGTAAAAAAAAATCGTTCCCCAAGTTTTCCGCGATCGGACCTGTGGTGATAGACATACAGACATACAAGATATACGGATGGGAAAAAGATATGGACGGTATCAATAGTAAATGGGTTTTGGTTTTCAAAATGTGTGAAATGAAAAGGTTTCCGACAATTTGACAGTTCTGATCAATGAACAGACAAAACTTTAATTATATATATAAGAAATAGATTANACTACTTTTTTAAAAAGCAAAATTTATTTAAACAAGTTACAAAGATTAATACAATACAAAAAAATACAAACGGTCGGCAAGACGGCTCTCAGTAGACTCGCCTCGTGCCTGGGAGGTCGGCGTTATAAAGGGAAGAAATGTGCTGATCTAGCACCAGGTTACCGGCTCTTAACTATATATATATATATAGAATAAAGAAGGATCACATGGGGTTGGCGAATCGATGTATCAGCTTACAAACCTTATAATAGAAATGATCAACTGTCACTTCACATAGCGTTATATCGCGATGCTAGGTGCAAACAGCGAGCCTGAGTCAAGTATCGAACCGGATCTTCTGAGTATAAAGCATGAATTATTTCAATAAGCTATACCCCATTGAGGAAGGAATCCCATTGAACCCAATGAAGTCATGCGTTCTATTTCAAAATTTATCAAATTACAATTATTTAATTATTGCTAGTACGATATTGCTTAATTTAAATCTAATTATAATTACTATTTACAACGGGAGACAAACAGAGAAAAATAGACTTCAGCACCAGGACTTCACATCCCGGCGCTGAAGTCTATTTTTCTCTGTCTGTCTCCCGTTGTAAATAGTAATTATAATTAGATTTAAATTAAAATTTAAACGTTCCGTAGTATGAATACTACCAAAAACTTAAAAATATTGCTTAATCTACTTCCTTGACGAATTTTACGGTAACAGTTTGCTGGGAATGAATCATTATATATACTATATTTAATATATTAATCGATTCGTGGCTTAGACATCAGACATTTTGAACATAATATCAATTTATTAGGCAACCAAGTAAAAAAAAAAAAAAACCATCAGTTTTCAGAGTTTTATATTTTATATACGCAAGAAATCTGTTTTATCAAGTTTTGTACCCCCCCCCCCCTCCTCACTTTAACGCATTCTTTTAACGCCTTCCTCTAACACCATATTTTCATTATAATTTTCTCCTTCTCCTTAGAACGTACTTTCATCTTTCATTTATTTTTTTTAATATCCCCAGAAATAGGGTGAATGGGTATATTTCCAGCTTCTTTTTACCATAGATGATATACCATGCTTATTATATTATAACCAACACTCCCAATACAAAAATAGAAGATAAATCCGCTTATAAGAATCCTTTTTAATACTTATGTATTTTATTATTATTATTTATTGGTTATTTTTAATAAGAACGCTCTATATCTATGAAAATAAGTCTATTGTTATGGTACTAATTTTAATCGGTATTGTTTTGTTGTATAGATCAAAGATAAATAAATTGAGGACGATGGATAAGGAGGGAAATAAAGAGGTGACTTAGAGGGAACAGAAGATCGGTTTAAAAGATCAAGACTCAATATGAAGCGACCGGATAAAGATCAGGACGAAGAATCTGCCAAATATGAAGGTAGGTTTCTTTATATAACGAGTTTTAACGGATCCCTGAGCTGAAAGAACAAATGATTTTAGGTTCGAGATGAAGGTGATTTTTCGTGAACGTAGATTTATCTTTAGAAACACTTTACTTTCACAAAAAGTACACATTTTAAATTAAACGATAAAAGATTTCTACTTATAACATTATTAAGTTGAGAATTCGGTGAGTTCGATAAGTTGTTGTTTGAGAAATAGTTGAAATTGATTTGTTGAACACGTTGAGTAAAATATCACTTTTTGTATGTTCTGACTTACCTTTAACACAAATACAGCCAACGCTCACGTAAAATTGCTTTAATTTGTTGCCCATATTGGTGGATTAAGAAACCCATTATCGATTAGTCTTCCTTTATCCATTATCAATGATATAACAATAAAAAAAAAATCCTATTGCAGGGATGGCTTAATTTTGTATCCCGTATTGATGGATGAAGAAACCCAGTAGCGATTAGTCTTTTACCGAATTTTCGATGAAAATTAAGCTATTGTAATGGCTTCAAAATGTTTGTAATGAAAAGTTTTGAAAATTTTCTCCATGGAAATCCGCTTCAGACCATTCTGAAACGATTCCTAAAATTTAACACTTTTTTTATGTATGTATGTTTATTTGTATATATGTATGCATATATCTCCCCTTAGGATGCACTTAAAATTTTCAAAAAAAATTTAAAATGTCAATAATATCAAAAGAAAGGATGAGTTCGTTGGCCAGTTAATTTTTTGAGTTAATTTAGGGTCAAAAATAGCATAAAAACGGGTTTTTTCCATTATATGAATATATGAATATATTATATGAATATGAAAATATGATAAATGTGTACATAACATCAATTACTGTACTCTAAAAGAGCTTTCAAACAATGTGCATCTTGAAGGGTAAATACTATTTGACGTCTTTGAAAATTCGCTCATTAAGTCATGGTGCATTACTATACTTTTTTTTATCTATTCCATGTTAATAACAATAAAAATAAAACTGCAAGCAGTGCTAAATAAGTAGAAGTAGACGTAACATACAGGGTACTCCCGGGTTAAATCTACTATGAATATAAAATGAATTAAATCTACTATGAATATTTATAAACTAGGACCTTGAAACAAACAAAAATGTTCTTCTGAAACAAACGCTTCGTTTAAGAGTTATAGATTATATTGATGAATAATAATGACTGTACTACTATCATATCCTTTATCTATCAACCCATCATGATTATCTATTTTTTCAATATTCAATTCATATTTAATAATACTATGGTATTACTGTACGTTCGCTTCAATCATAGAGCCACACGATGCCTAGTTTAATAAGACAAAAAAGGGGAGGAGGATGAAACGAGTATCCTTATAATTTCCTGCAATTTTCCATCTGTCTGTCTGTGTAGTTATAGCACTAGTCTGGTTAGGTGTAGTTAACCTCATCTCCGAAAGTACCCAACGCAAAAATTTGAAATTTTACAGTTATGTTGTGTAATAACTCAAACGCAGGAAAAATTTACGGAAGTTCCAAAAAATTGTTTTTCCTTTTCGGACCCTGTATATGCACTCAAAACTGAAAGCACATATCACATATTTATTTACATTTATTAACTTCACCTAAATTATGCGCTGCAATATTTTGCGTGTTAAATTTAGCCTCTACTATCTTAAAAAATAAGAAAAATATTAGTTTAAATTGAACTTATTTGTTTACTTAGTTTTTTAATAATAATTTCAACTTATATCATGTAAAAGTATGGTTGTTGATATAATTATTCTTGTATACTTTTTAACAGAGCTGGCAGACAAGGTGGACGAGCTTAGCCGAGAAAGAGCCTCCTTAGAAAAAAGAGTAAGCCTTATATATAGAACAGACTAATTAATAAGATCATAAGATTTAAAAACACGTATTTGCTTTTACATTAGAAATTAATGGCTTTTGTTTAAACAAACAAGTTTTATCTTGAAGTAGTTTTTTTAACCATTAAGTACATTAAGTACTTAAGTGTTTACTCTTTGCCTTTGCCTCCTTTAAGTGTAAGAAGTTTTAGTTACAGTTACAATATGGATTCACCACTTTAATTTGATTTATTAAAACAACTCGAAAAAGCAAGGAGTACTTTATTCTTAAATACAATATTGTTAAATTTTTAATATCCCTACAAAGTTAATCATTATTTTATAATAAAGTGGAATTAGCCAAATACATAATATATGATATAGTTAAAGCTTTCGTTTGCATATCATCGATTATTTGCTGATTCTGATGAACACTTGACCAGTTTCAGCAAAATGTTACTATTAGAGTCCACAACATAGAGGAGTGGGATTCTTCTTCTTCTTTTCTTGCGTTCTATGTTTTCCATTCTATGTTCCTTTGTGATTATGTTGTTTAAGACATGTTTAAATATGTACTTATTTTCTTCAACTGCCTACCTCCCCCACCTAGAAACTGGGTAGAAACAGGTAGGTCCATTTTTGTTTATGCCCTTATGCCCTTCCAATATCCATAAAGGATCTTCAAGTTCTTTGCTTAGACCCTTGGTCCCCTCAGTGGCCTCTATGTTAAAAAGGGAGATAAAGGAAGAGGTCAAGTATATGATAGCCATTTTTGTTAGATTTTTATATATATATACGAGTATATAAAGTAAAATCTTAATTATCGTAATATGGATGAATTATTTTTGGTACCCAAAGAATTTTAATTGTTCTTCTTAAACTTACCCTGGTATACACAAGGAAAATTAGTAAATTCAGCAGAGCTGGAACCCAGCTCCAAATCATCACCTTGCGAAGAGAAGCACTTCCACTTCCACATCCCATCACTACACCATTCTTCAAACAACTTATACATTATTATATTCATAAATCTCAGACGACCATACCGCTTAAATATACCTATAAACTACAGTCCGATCAATTTCATTGGCTCTAATCTTCATGCCCCCTTGTGCAAACAGGTTATTACCCTAAATCACTCTAGTTATCAGGGACATGTTTTTTGTCGGAATTTGGACCTTGATATCAGAAAGTTCGCCCCACGAGCGCGAGTAAAAACTCACAAGAAAATTTAACAGTCTTTAGAATATAATTAGCATCAATAAACTTAAGAAATCAATTAAACGTTAATTATGAAGATTCATTTTGTTTATATCTCAATTTTATTATTTTTTTCTTTCCTCCAGATAAGAGAGTTGGAATTGAGAGTAACCGGTTCCCACAGTAAAGATGAAATGACTTACAACTTCATAGTAGAAAAGCAAACAACGCAGATGCAATGGAGTCGTGACCGGGACTCACCTGGACCTGGATCACCTAGAAGCGACGGAAAAGACACAACACCCTATGTGTACAGGAACGTCATGCCCCAAAGAAATGACAGCCGAACTTCTTCATTCATTTCTGGTGCTTCAACGACACATCAGACTCCTCCTAAAGGAGCAGTGCTCAGGATAGAGCAGATTGTTAATAGTGAACAGCAGCCTCGCGCTGTCTTTGGAGAGAATGGAGAACTATTCATTATTTACTCTTCTAGTGGAAACGCAACAAAGCCTGCAGGTGAGATCAAATTATAAAACATTTATTGTACCTTCTCACAAATATACTAGGTAGTTTAACAATTGCATATTTCAAATGTTAAGTGAAAACTTGACTTAACATGTTAACTTGACTGTCAAGTTAACAGTAGCGTCTTTACTAAAAGTGGATGGAAAAAGTGGATCATTTATCTGATCGTTCCTTTCACTACAATATTTAATAAACTGTGTTGAGGTTTACTATGCTATAACACTGAAGATTATATACAATTTATATCACCATATCTTTATTATTAATATAGATCTCTAGTCATAATTATGAAATGGTAGCATCAAATCTCAATAAAAAAATAGTAAGTATGGGGGTTGAGAACAGTCTCAAAAATAAAATAAGCAGGTGAAGTGAGTGCTATTCAGGACACAGGGAGGGTCCGTAGGCAACACCATATTGTTTTAGTAGTACCAATTGATGGTGCTTACAATGCTAAAAAAAAAAATAATAATAAATAATTAAAATAAAATCCTATGGGTCTGATATTCTTGAAACACATAAATTAACTGTTGAAAAACTATTTTTTTGCCAGTGAACAGTGAATCGGAGCGCAATTATAAAAAAAAAAACGTATTTTGTCAATAAAAATACATGTGTTTTCGAAATTTCCAAAAAGTGGTATCTTTATTTTTGGTCGAAGAATGTTCAGGAATTATTTAAGATTTTTTTGCATTTATACATAAGCGAGATAGAGGGGAGGGAGGGACGAACACTTTTATACCAACTTCAAACTCGCCTACGCTCGCCCTATCAAAGCTTATAAACAGAAATAATATATTTTTGTAATCAGGTCGACGTAACCTTTCATATATTGATACCCCCCCATGGTCTCTGTTGACATGGTCTCTGTGTCAATACTCTCGTCACTTTATCCATCAGTACCAGTTCCGACATAAATTTTGATAGCTTCAAATTTAAGTTTTACTAAGGTTGTCTTAAGTAGCTCTTAGTCGTCTTAGTAGTAGATCAACGGGGATAATAATTTGGTACTTCTTTATATGGTTACTCCCCTTATTATATCTTGAATTTTATCTTTATACATCTTGTCTTTCCCCCTATTCTCACCCCAACAAAAGCCCTAATGCTTTTCTACATTCCCAAAAACGTTTATTAGGTGGAAAAATAATCATTTTTGAAATGTTATCAATTCATAGTAATAAATTAGGGGAGTAACCAATAAATTTAAAAAAAGGGAGTAACCAAGTAATGTAAACACAGGGGAGTAACCAACTAAAGAAGGTTATAGGGGCCTAGCTTATTCAGATGGTTACTCCCCAAAAGGGGAGTAACCATCTAAAGAAGTGCCAATATTTTTTGTGATCAAATACGTATTAATTAATAGTTCAGGATGATTTTTTTACTCCCTCATATAAAGAGAAAGTATTGTGATGGCGCAAAAATTCGATTTTGAGATTTCGATGGATTTACACGTTTTGAGGTCCCCTGAGTCCAAAAAAGTAGTTTCTGAAATGTTCAGTAAAAATTAAATGTACTAACGAAAACTAATAGATGGAAAACACTGGGCTAAGTAAAAATGAACTCCTTTATGAGAAAGTTTGTCTGAGTTGTCTCGGACCGCTTTTTTTGTTCTTGAATCTACGGTGATGTAAGATCAACACCCGAGAAACGAGATACATGATTCTATACCACTCTAGGTAGGTACATACTTCATGCAACATCGTCATAACTTTGAGGGATAAGGCATATTTCATACAGATAACATCGAATAGATGTGTAAAGTGGCCCATTCCTTTCTTCCTGATATGATTTGTTGATTTGGACGTAAAAGATGTTACAAAAAAAACTGATACATTTTTCTAAAACTATCACATACCTACATATTACGTAGATTTTCATGAGATTTTTTGATTAGATTATAATGCTATCGTGTAAATCATTATTTGAGAAATGTTCAGCTCATTTAAGTAAACTTTGATTTAAATTGATATAAAATCTGTATCTCACAAACAAACAAAAAAAAAAGTTAAATGAAAACGAGTAAAAACTCGCCTCACGCTCTTTGATATTAAGTTAAACAATAGACGACCAAGAATTTGGATAAATCCACGGAAGCTTACAGCTACCACTAATTGAGTTTTTATTGAAAATTCTAGTTTTTTCAAAAGTGCGAGTTTTAATTAAAATTTATTTTTTTCTCAAGAAAAATCTGATTATCTGCAGCAGATGTAATAGAATTTAATTTTAACCTAGACGTTTTATTTTCAAGTGGTGAGTTCAACAAATTTACCTAACACAATTACCAAAGAGGTTAAGGTCAAAGACGTTTTTTTAGGAAAATGCAAACCAATTAACTACAACCGACGTTCTATCGTGCTTTAGAGTGAATTCAAAAACAAGAAGGAAAGGTTTAATTTGCTTGAAACAGAAGAGCCTTGTTCACTGTGAGTGGTTTGAAGTTAAAACGAAGCTGAAGGTGAGGTTAGAGTTGATTCCAAGCCTCCTAGCGTGCTCTTGCCCCATTCTCTCCTTTCCTATTAACTTAATTTATCACTAAAAATATCTTTTTACTCTGCCTGTTGGTTGTTATCACCTTGATAAATTCCACTTTTCAATATTAACTAGAGTGCACAACATCCCTTCAATATAAATCTGATAATTACAATACTATCTATTTTCGTTTATAATTAGTTTGAATTTTTAATTATAATTAAATTAGTATATTTTATTAGAAAAAGTGTTTATCGAGTTACTTTGAATTTTTTTTTTTATAATTGAAAAGGGACCTTGAAGCTCAATAATTATTGAGCTTCAAGCTTCAAGGCTCCTTTCACAAGGTCAACTGTAGGGCTACGGAATTAATGTGGGTTCATAACATGGGTATTTTACGCGCGCTTGGTCTACATATAGTCCAGTCAAAATAAATTTCGACCTCGGCAAAATTGCAACACAAATGATTCTTTTTGCATTATACTCAAAAAAGTGTGTATTTTAACATACTCAAAATCCCCATTAATCCCGGCCCGGGAAATCAGTCAAAATCCAAGATGGCGGCAGAATTTTACAATTTTTTTCTATTTTGTTGCTTTTATTGCCGAAAAATAAATTGTTTGCACTGAAAATGGGTACTTATAATGTACTGAAGCATGAAATTTAAATTATCTCAAAATCCCCATTAATCCCGGCCCGGGAAATCAGTCAAAATCCAAGATGGCGGCTGAATTTGCCCAATTTTGCCCTTTTTTTCTCTATTTTGCTGCATTTATAGTCTTAAAAAAGATAATTAGCAATCAAAATAGGTACATAATATGTACTGGAGCATGCCCTTTACATAATCACAAAATCCCCAATAACCCCGGCCCAGGAAATCAGTCAAAATCCAAGATGGCGGCTGAATTTTACCCTTTTTTTCTCTTTTTTTGCTATATTTATTGCCGTAAAAGATAGTTTCCTCTTAAAATGGATAATTATTGTGTACTGGAGCATGCCCTTTACATAATCACAAAATCCCCAATAACCCCGGCCCAGGAAATCAGTCAAAATCCAAGATGGCGGCTGAATTTTA
>KZ651065.1:476079-493875 GCA_001010745.2 Gerris buenoi
AAAATTCAGCCGCCATCTTGGATTTTGACTGATTTCCTGGGCCGTGGTTATTGGGGATTTTGTGATTATGTAAAGGGCATGCTCCAGTACACAATAATTATCCATTTTAAGAGGAAACTATCTTTTACGGCAATAAATATAGCAAAAAAGAGAAAAAAGTGTAAAATTCAGCCGCCATCTTGGATTTTGACTGATTTCCTGGGCCGTGGTTATTGGGGATTTTGTGATTATGTAAAGGGCATGCTCCAGTACACAATAATTATCCATTTTAAGAGGAAACTATCTTTTACGGCAATAAATATAGCAAAAAAGGCATGCTATGTGCAGTGCATAATATGTACTGGATATTATGTACCTATTTTGATTGCTAACTATCTTTTTTAAGACTATAAATGCAGCAAAATAGAGAAAAAAGGGCAAAAATATGGCAAATTCAGCCGCCATCTTGGATTTTGACTGATTTCCCGGGCCGGGATTAATGGGGATTTTGAGTATGTTAAAATACACACTTTTTTGAGTATAATGCAAAAAGAATCATTTGTGTTGCAATTTTGCCGAGGTTAAAGGTATTTTTGCTCTACTTTGACTGGACTAATAGATAAAAAATACATTCATGGAGCTAAAGCTGGGGAGACGTCACTGAGTGTTTTTCCCCACCCTTCCACTCTTGAGCACTTGCGCATTTTTTCGTTCATTAAAATATAATACTATGTTTTTAAGGATGGTTGCAAAATGAAGAACAAGTGTGTATTTAATATTTACTATCATGTAAGTAAATAGATAACAAAAATTGAATCAAATATTGTATAAGCAAGAGGGAAGAGGACGGGAAAGTTTCATTCAGGTTTCAGGTTAACTTTGAAGCGTAAAAGTTGGTTTGGAACCAACTTTTCTCACGTCATGTTATGAGAGTCTTTGGTTGATTCTGAAGCGCGTATAAAACGCAGGCTAATTACCCACCTTAAATGGATAGTGATAGTTTTCTATCATATCTCAAAGTTTTACTGAATAAAAGAGGCGCAGTATCTGCTTTAACTAACGTTATTGCTTAAAGTGTAGATTTTTAAGGAAACAATGAAGATAAAGAGGACTAGAATATATTACGGCAAATATTTCGAGTCTTGTTCTTGTTTAGTTTCCCTGAGAAGTGTGTCTTGGCCATGACAATAAGAATCTGATTGAATAAATAGATATCTGTCATAGTCACTTACCTAGTTTAAGGTTTAAGTGTACCGAAAGAAAATTAACATATTAACGCCAAAACTAGTTCCAAAACGGTTTTGAAAATAGTAGTACGTGTACTAATATATAGTGATAGTGCACGTAGTACAAGTAATATGTGTTTGCAGATGGTCATGAAGACGATGGTGCTCAAGCCAGAGCTGATGATGTGCCTAAAACACAAAGATCTGCTCCTCAAGACGATGATCTATCTAAAGCCGCAAGTCGTGGTTTGTAGTATATTCATATACCTAATCATGACTAGAGAGAAGAGAGGTTGATAAACAAAACACAACAATATTGTCATAATTATACAGTGGTATCACAAAATCTCAGAACAAACCAATCGTTTATAGATATTGTGATATTATTAGGTTTGAACAACCAATCATTAATAGGTATAATTACTTAAAATTGTTGTGTGTAACTTGTAAAATCTGGCTTTTAACCACTTGGCTGACTACTGACTATATACAATTAGTGTTAACTTTTGCATCTCAAGTTGGCCAATCTATGTGAAGGAAACAATAAAACCCCTATAGGCCTATGGGAGGGGTGTGGCCAGTGAAATTTTTATTTGCATTGTTGGCCCAGACGCTACCTCCGCCCCCCACCCTGAAACTCCTGCTTGCGTTAGAGACAGAGTGACGATTTTCTTTATTTCTAGCCAATTTTCTTCTCTCAATCCATGGATTTGTCACTTACCAAAGATAGCATTTAGAAGTAATTTAAAGGTAACTTTGTTTCAGATGGAAATGAAGATGACATTCAAGCTCGAGGTTATCGACGTGATTTAGATGATCATGCTGCGATAGGAAGATCGGCATCTCAAGATGATAATCTAAACAAGCCTTCCAGCAGAGGTATTAGTCTATATTTATATTTATCTAGTTAATAGTTAATTCATTATTTCATTTCATAGAAAATAACAATAAACTTGATCCTACACTGTTTGTGCTGCTTGTGTCTGATCCGTTGGTCAGTGTTGGGTTATACGTATTTTTAAATATTAGCATTTTAGTCTTCGAAGAAACTTCTCGTTTACCAATAAACCTCTTGTTAAATCGTTACACAATTTACCCGCTGAAAACCAAGTTTTTATTATAAATCCTTTATATTTTTGCATTTTAGTTCTGAAGGGAAATATTGGTATTCATTCATTTCAATTTAAAATAAATAATTTAAAATTAATTAATTAGTAACATTTAATTAATTATTATATTTGTTACAATGATTTTGTATCGGTAAAGAGTCGAAATGCCAAGATTCAGCAAGATTGGATAATTAATTGAATTTTTATTTATTGTATTACTTTTTTAAATTTAATTATCCCATTCATTTTGAAAAAGATAATTTTTTTAAATTTAATTAATTAATGAAATTAATTAATTAATTAATTTGTTAAAATGTTTTTATATTGGTAGAGTCTATGTGCAAAGTTTGAGCTCGATTGGATGACTGGAAGTGGGTTAACTAGCCCTCCAAAGATTTTATATACCAACCAATTAATTAATTAATTAATTATTTTTTTATTTTATTTTTTAAAATTTATTTAATCCATTCATTTTATAAAAAAAGAATTAATTAAATTGAAAAATTAATTAATTAATTAATTAATTAAATTTAATTAATTAATTGATTTGTTAAAATGTTTTTGTATTGTTAGAGAGTCTATGTACCAAGTTTCAGCTCGATCGGATAAGTAGAAGAGGTTTAACTAGCTTTCCAAAAATGTTGACGCCAGGCACCCAGACACCCAGTGCCTGGGTAGGCACAAAAGTGAAGTCAATATAAAGGATTTAAAAATATTGTACAATTGTACCTATCACATGTCTTCTAATGGTTTGTTGTTCAGCTACAGACTAAAAGCTTTTTCTCAAGCACCCATGTGCTTTATCATTTTCATGTAGTCAAGTTCGTTCTGTAGATCTGCTAAATCAGAGCATTATCATCTTGCTTCATCTATTGCTCCATTTTCTCTGGTAGTTCGGCTTCTTTTTACTTTCTCATATAAAGAGAAAGTATTGTGATGGCGCGAAAATTCGATTTTGAGATTTTGATGGATTTACACGTTTTGAGGTCCCCTGAGTCCGAAAAAGTGGTTTTTAAAAAATGTCTGTCCGTCGTCTGTCTGTCGTCTGTCGTCTGTGCAGACGCCTGGAGCCTAAACTACTGGGCCGATTTTGACGAAATTTGGCATTCACGTTAAGATAAATCATACCCCGAGGCGAAATCGAGAAATGAATTTTAACTCCAAATTTGAGGGCGCTACCCCCCAAAAACTCTGAAAAAAACACCAAAAAAAATTATTTCTCGAAAACGGTTCCGACGATTTTGATTAAAAAATTCTAAAATGTAGTCAATTTAAATACGAATCGAATGATATAAGCCGTTTTCCCGGAAAAAATCTAGTTCCTGAGATAATAGCTTAAAACGCGGATGGAGAGAGCCCGGGTTCGATTACCCGCCCGGGAGAAGTTATTTTTAGGGTATTTTTGATGAAATTTCCAATAATAATTAAATTTACATATATGAGAAAGTTTGTCTGAGTTGTCTCGGACCGATTTTTTATGGTATACCATCGTCGCCCAGACGCAACAAATATTTAGTTTTTCATGGTTACACTACACTCACAATTCTTTCAGTTATAAACTTACATTCTGTGATTAGATTCTTGGTAGCATTGCCAATCAGGACAGACTCTAGCTCATCATATTTTTTGCCACGATTTTCACGACCGTTCTCATTTGGTCATTCTCGACCTTGCTCTGGAACAAAATCTTTGTGGCCCTCTGTTTTGGCATTTTATTTCTTCTAACTCTTCTTAATCAATTGATTTCTTATCTTCATAACTCAAAAATAACGTTATAAGTAACCTTATAGCCTTTAGAAGTAATCTTTAGGTAAACCTGTTTCAGGTGGACCTGATGGAAATGAAGGGGACAACGTCCAAGCTCGTGCTTATCTTCGTGATTTAGATGACACTGTGTCAGGAAGATCGGTATCTCAAGATGATAATCTAAACAATCCTTCAAGCAGTGGTAATTAGTCTATTTACTTTATCGAATTAATTAATAATTTAATTCCATAGAAAATCCATTTAATAATTAAAATTGATTCTGTATACCTGTGCAGATGGTCGTGGAAGTATCCAAGTAGATGGAGTTCAAACACGTGGTTTGCAGCGCGATTCTGATGGGGACATAATATCTCGAACTACACAAGTTGAAGGAAACTTAAATAAACCTTCAAACAAAGGTTAGTATTTTTTTTTTTTTTTTTTTTTATCTGCAATCATGGAAAAAGGCAACCAACCACTTTTTAAATTAATATCATTTAAATAAGTCAAGGAGGATTAGGGCTTCAATCAAAGCTTAAATTAATCCTTAATTTTTCAAATATTCTGAGATTCTGCGAGCTGAATTTCGTACAATGTACTAATTTCTTGGTAGAAAAAACTTTTTTCCTTGCAACTGTACACAATATTTATTAAATAAACTATTGCTGGCACACTGCGCTCGCCTGTGTTACAGCATTTTTACATAATCTTTATTTAAAATATTGTTGCAGGCTCGCCAAGATCAAGATCGCCTGTTTTTGTTTATATAGCATTTCTAGATAATCGTTATTTACAAAAGGTTTTGCAGGCACGCTTCTCTCGACTGGCCAAAAAGCTTAGGCATATCATACTTTTTTTTAATTGTATAGATCATCTCTTTTTTAAGTTTTTGCAGGATCGCTACGCTCGCCTGTTTAGAGAGCTATTGTAGATAATGGTTATTTAATGCGGATATTGTAGCTGAACTAGACAGTCTTCCTTGCATTTGTAGAAATCTTTTTTTAAAGTTTTTGCAGGCTCGATACGCCTGCTTATTCCAGCATTTGTAGAATAATCGTTATTTATTAAAGTTAATGGTGGCTTACTGTGATGGCCGGTTTATACACTATTTGTACCTAATCTTTGTTTAATAAAGGCTTGCTTGTCTAGGTTCTGAACAAACAGGCTAGCGTAGCGAGCCTGCAATATTTTTTTAGAAAATAATTATTACCTACAAATGTAAGGCACCAGCTGTCTAGAAAGAGGAGGGACGAGTGCAGCAAGCCTGCAATAACATTATCTACAAATTCTGTATAAAAGACGAACGTATCGAACTTACAAAAACTTTTAAATAAAGATTATGTACAAATGCAAGGAAAGTATGATAAGACCAAGCTTTCTAGACTTTATAATAAGGATAACATTTACATTATAATAAGTATAATAACTTTATAACATATAATAACTTTATAAATAAGTATAATTGTATAAGTAAAGATTGCCCTCATCCCAAGAGGCCTTTAAAATACCTTTATTCCAGAGAGTACATTTCTACTTAAAACTCAAGTAACAATTAAATGGCCTCAATGAGCTGTTGATATTGTTATGGGAAACCTGGGGAAAAAATCATTTAAATAATAACTATTTTTTGTAAATTACTGTATACACAGCAAACTTATTCCAATAACTTAAAGATATATGTATTTTATATTATTTGAATCTCTTCATTTAGAAAGTATAAATCTAAAGGGGATGCACTGGAGTTTGGTTATTCTAACCAGTCTATTTTAGTTTATATAGACAAAGCTATTTTCGTGTGAAAATAAACTGTAATGATGGATTTGTTTATAGTTTGGAATATATATTATTTTAAAGGTGTGCTGCAGTTAAATTTAAGAAGTATATAATTTCTATTAGGAACAGAAAACAGAAACAAACAATGATAAATCTATTAAATGTGTGTGTACTCTTGAATGTACATTTAGGAAGCTATAAGTTAAATATGAAAAACACCGATAAACTTTCTATTTAGAACACTTTGTAATATATTGATCATTTAGATTAAAACATGCAATATAACAATTTTAGAACACATTTCTTTTAAAAAACAAACATGACATCTGTCAAAATATTAACTGTAAACAACTTGACATCAACACTCCCCCTAGTTGTGAAGTTCAGTTCATAGTAGTCCAATTTTACTACACAGATCCTTGACCCTAGGAGAATGTAGTGGTTTTGTCAATAGATCAGCAAGCTGCTCTTGAGTTGCTACTTTTGCAATACCTATAATACCGTCAGTCACAAGTTCTCTTACATAAAAATGACGAAGACGAATATGTTTTGTTCTCTTGTGGTACTCAGGGTTTTGAGCTAACTTAATAGCAGCTTCATTGTCTACTTGAAGAACTTGAACATTATCTTTAAGATGTCCTAGTTCATTCAATACGTTCTTAAGATAAACCATTTCTCTAGCTCCTTCACTAGCTGCAATTATTTCTGCTTCGGTGGTGGACACGGCTACAGATGGTTGCCTTTGGCTCAGCCACATAACCGGACCTCCGGAATACATACATATAACGCCTGATGTTGATCTGCCTGTTTCCAAATCACCTCCGTGATCAGCATCACTATAACTCTCTAGACAGTCTCTCTTGTATCCTTTCCTATAAGTTATTTTATAATCAACTGTCCCCTTCAGATACCTCAAAATTCGTTTGACTTGAATTTTATTTTCTGCTGATGGATTTTCAAGATTCCTTGATACAACGCTAACAGCATAGGCGATATCTGGCCTAGTTCCAGTTACTAAATACATTAGCGCTCCTACTATTTGTCGATAAGGAAAACTATTATCTAATTTTTCTTCTGCACTCTTTATCTCAGAACTTGAAATTATCGGAGTTGAGACAGCACGACAGTTGCTCATACCAAACTTTTCCAAAAGTTTCTTGATGTATTGTGTTTGGCTTAATTTAATTGATTCGTCCGATTTTTCAATTTCCATACCTAAGAAAAATGATGCTGACTTCTCTGTAATTTTAAATTCTTGTTTTAATTCACTAATAAATTCCTTTAAAACGTTTTTATCTGTTGCTGCGACTAACCCATCGTCTACATACAATGCAAGATAAACTTTCTTCTCTCCCCTCTCTCTTAAAAACAAGCAGCAATCAGATTTACTCCTGGTGAAACCAATCTTCTCTAAATAATCACTAATTCTGATGTTCCAGCATCTTGGGGCCTGTTTAAGTCCATACAAGCTTCTTTTCAGTCTGCATACTCTCCTAGTGCCATCATTGAAACCTTCTGGCTGTTTCATATAAATTACTTCACTTAAGGAACCATATAAAAATGCTGTGGTAACATCAAATTGAGATAAAACTAAATTTTCATTCGCAGCTACACTTAAAAGAGTCCTAATAGTACTACTCCTAGCTACTGGTGAAAAAGTCTGTTCAAAATCAATACCTTTCTTCTGCGAGAATCCTTTGATTACTAATCTAGCCTTAAACCTCTCAACAGTTCCATCTGGGTTAGTTTTAATTTTATATACCCACTTGCATGGAATCGCTTTCTTCCCAGGTGGTAAATCTTCCATTACCCAGGTTCCATTCTCTTTCAGTGACTTAATTTCTTTCTCCATTGCGACATACCAATCATCTTTATGGTCTGATGCTATTACCTCTTTGAAATTGTTAGGCTCTTTAATATCACTAACAACTGCTAGCATATTTGATATTGTACTTTCATCAGGATTTAAAATTGACTTAACTGGTTTTTCATACTCATACTGCCTCAGTTCAGCATCCTTAATAGCATCATCATCAAATCCAGTAAACTCTTCATCTGATTCTTCATCCCTAATATCAGAGACTTCTTTTTCTTCATTTTTCTTTTCTTTATTTACAGAAATGGGTGTATCAAATACTTTTTGTGGTTTTAAAATTAATTCTTCGAAAACGACATCTCTAGATCTGATTAATTTATTATTTTCTTTACACCAAACTCTGTAACCTTCATTTCCGTCATATCCAACTAATATTCCTTTATCTGCTTTCTCTTCAAACTTACGTCTTTTTTGTTAAGGAACATGTGGATAGCATGTTGATCCTATTATTCTAAAATGCTTAATTCTTGGTTTCTCATTAAACCACAATTCATAAGGAGTCATATTTTTTACACTTGATGGTCCTGTCCTGTTTAATATATAACAAGCCGTATTCACTAGTTCAGCCCACAATGACTGAGGTAAACTTCCATGTGCATGAAACATAGTTCTGGCCATTTCCACAATTGTGCGATTTTCTCGTTCACAACTTCCATTTTGTTCTGGAGTGTAGGGCATTGTAAATCTCTGACAGATACCTTTAGATCGAAGAACCATCCTTACTTCATTATTATCAAATTCTCCTCCATTGTCAGACATTAACTCTTTTACTTGATGACCAGATGTTTTAACCAATGCAAGCACTTCTTGAAGCTTATCTACAACTTCAGATTTCTCTTTTATAAAAAATACATATCTGAAACGGCTGAAATCATCTTTAAAAAGAACAAAATATCTATAACCAGACATTGACTTTACTTCAAAAGGACCACACCCATCATAAAATAATAATTGACCTGGCTTTGTTGCTCTTACTCTAGTACCAAAAGGTAATCTATGAGCTTTACCATAAATGCACCCCTCACAGAGTTCACTGTCTAAATCTACTTTGACGCCAAACTCTCGATATATAAAAGATTTAACATACTGTTTATTTTGGTGCCCTAACCTTTCATGATACAATTGTAACAACTTTTCTTTGCTTGTTAAATTTACTTCTTCAGGAGGAGATGGTTTACAACTTTTAACAGCTAATTTATACAACCCACCAAACCTACTCCTGGCTCCAAAAATTTTAAAATTTCTATTTAGAGTTAAACAACATGATTCTGAGTTGGAGAAAAATTTACTTCTAGGATTTTTGTCTTGAGCGGCTAGTACTGAAAATAGATTTTTACATATATCAGGTACATGCCATACATCTGAAAGATTAACTTTAGTCCACTGGCCATTATTTGCTACATTAACTTCTATTGTACCTTTTCCATAAGCTTTGATATTTTCTCCACTCGCAGTCCGTACTCCATGATCTACAGTAAATGGTGTGTAACTTACAAAAAGCTCTTTTCTGCTAGTGCAATACGATGTCGCTCCATTGTCTACCCACCAGTGATCTTCATCACCGTCACTCATCATTAATTCAGACGAAGTGGCCAACAGTGTCATACTGTTAGTACTTGAAGATTCTGCTGTTGAACTATTCTGACCTGGTCTTGGTCTCCCATCATGGATCCACTTTCGGCACTGACGTACTATATGTCCTTTTTTATGACAGTAGTTGCAAGTTTTTGGTCTAGGCTTAAAAGTTTCATTATTCTTAAATTCTTTCTTATTATCAACTGCAAGTTTCCTGAGAATCAACATTTTTACTATTATTATTCTTACTCGCTAATGCCTTTTCATATGCACATAATTGGGTTGTCAGGTTATCTAATGTTCTATCTTCCTTTGACATTAACATCCAACTTGATTTAAATCCAAAATATTCCTCTGGCAATGTGTCCAAAATTATACATATAATAAATACTTCAGGTAACTCTAATGAATTATTACCATTCTTCACTTCTTCTTTAAGCCTAACCCACAGATTTTTAAGTTTAGACAGATGTGTAGCAACATCATCATCTGAATTCTTCTTAAAACTAAAAAATTCTAAACAGAGATCGTATACCTTATCCTCAGATATACCATCAAATAAGCGATGTAATTCTAACCAAACTTCTCTGGAGGATGTAAATCTCATTATTTTTTCAAGTGTATCTTGGGTCATATTTGTGGTCATGATTAATAAAGCATTTCCATCTATCTTATAAAATGTTTCTAATTCTTTATCGTAAGCATATTTTTGTGTTACAGTAGCTCCATCTGCTAGCTCAGCAGGTATCTTCATCTTGCCACTTATTATATCCAAGGCACCTGGGATACTTCTTAAACAGATATTAGCTTTATACTTCCAGCTTGCCCAATTGGATTTTCCTTCTAAAAGACCAATATTACATACCCTTGATGTTTCCATTTTAACTTTATATTTTGACTGGGACCGATAACCTATTAAATGTGTGTGTACTCTTGAATGTACATTTAGGAAGCTATAAGTTAAATATGAAAAACACCCATAAACTTTCTATTTAGAACACTTTGTAATATATTGATCATTTAGATTAAAACATGCAATATAACAATTTTAGAACACATTTCTTTTAAAAAACAAACATGACATCTGTCAAAATATTAACTGTAAACAACTTGACATCAACAAAATCTAGTTAAAAGATGACGCACGTTCTTCAGTAATGACTGTACCTTTAGACAAGCTTATTACTTATTATTTATAGATGAACTAGCCGTTAGGCCCGCGGTAACTGGCAGAATAATAAATATGGTTGAGAAAAAGAGCTGAGAGATAATTAGTTATAATTAAAATAGATGATTTATCCTACCTAAATAAGTTTACCGCGTGAGCGTGAGTCATTATTATAAAACGAAGGAAAGTAGAAACAAATGCTTGGACTTGTTAAACTTTGACTGTCCAGTTTTAATTTCAGCATTTTGTATCACTATGTTTATGATTTTTTTTTTTTTTTTTTTTTTTTTCAAAGAGTAAGATCTTATTTATATTTTGGCTTTCAAAATTAGTTGAGGAACAAAATAGTTAAACTAGATCCTAGCTCCACTTATGTGTGGAGGAATATGCTTTGGCGATTAATCACGAATTCAAAAAGTGTGCGATATTTAAGTAAAATATTCGTAGACGAATTCTTTTAGTTGGTTGGTATTGTTCCCCGAATGCGTGAACATTTTCGTTTTCGTATATTCACAAATGTGCATTGTGCATAGTGCATATATTATGTTCGATAAATGTTCTCAATACAACCTATCCCAGTGGATTAATAAAGTGATATGAACGTAAATAATACCAACGTTTAAGCAAAACTACGAACAACACACGAAAAAGTTAGAGTAGAGAGTAGGGAATAAATTAACACGCTTTTTTTATAAAAAGGTTTTTTACAGTTGGATGTATATTTTATTAGAGCAAGTTTAGACGCCAACTACCACACATTTGTTTCTTTATCTTGAAAAAATAAATTTATTAAAAATACTTTTAAATTTAAATTTTGAGAAATTCAATACCGGAGGATTTCTTACCACAATCATTCGTAGAAGCATTCGCACGTAAAGTAAAGATGTCTTTCGTCTATTCCCACAGTCATGGTTTAATTTAATCTATCTTTTGCTCTTCTTTTACAGAAAGAAGTAATTAGTATATATCTTATGAATAATATTTATGTTTATATAATTATATTGTATAATTGTATCTGCTGTATTTATATTTTAGATTATGCAGATTTTTCGCCTTATGGACCAAATCAATACGACAATCCCAGGGCTGGACAACAGCAACTGTTGAGGCCAGGTATATAATATGTAATATTTCATTACATACTGATTTGTAAAGATGTTTCTCAATGTATTTATAACTGAAACGTTGGCGGGGTTGATGAATAATTTCCCTGGAAAAATATCACACTTAACAAGCCACGTGGTGCCTATTTTTTTTGTTTCTGGTACAAAATGTTTTGGGCTAGAATTAGGTCCGACAGTATTTAAATGACTAGACTAGGGATGCTGCAAGTGCCTCAAGGCATCTCCCGGATTCGCTTTGATCTCTTCTGCTTTTTTTCTTATCACTACTGCAGAATTCGAGTTATTATTACGGTGATAAGAATTGCAATTTAAAAAAAAAAAATTTCATTCAGCAGTTTTGTTTCGTATTAAAAATTCCTTGGGGATTAATAATATTATAATAACACATAAATATCTATTTATATATATTATGATTGTTATCAGACATAAACAAAAAATCAGTTTCAACTAAAACTAAACGATTATTCTCAGTGTCCTAATAGTTAAGATGGTGTTTAAAGAGATATATTTTAGGGATATTAATAATTATGTTGTGTCCAATAGTAAAGCAATGGGCAATACCACTAACAAATATGTGTAATGGTTTTTTTTAAAAAAAAATGGGAGCTACCGCGGGCACGAGCCCTCACGTCAGATTTAATTAAGAGGACCGTAAAATAAATAATAAAGTAAAAATAAATAACTCCAAATTGCAGAAAATTATAAGTTACCAGCTTAGAAAAGTGCGTAAAAATATTATTTCATACGAATGAACATAATAACGCGATAAGCATAAACTAATTGAATCATCAGTGCACTGGTTCATTGGTTGGTCTACTGGACCACTGATCCCCACCGGGGTTCAAAAAAGAATTACGCCACTGTATGCTCCTTAAAAAATTCTTTTAATATTCCTTCTGACTGACTTTGTTTATAATTTTCAGGTAGAGAGCCAATGTTACCACAGGTGATCGTAGTGACTGGTTTGAAACATTCTGACCTAAAGTAAGTGTTCGGAAATGATATTATTAGTACAAGCCACACCACCTTAAGTAGATAATAATGGCCTCTTCTACCCTGCGATATTGAGGCGTTACAAAAACATTAGGCTGGTAGATCTTCAAAGATGGCCACAGTTAAAGTTCATTTCACAATGTTAGGGCTCTCAGATGAGAAGTTATATTGTTGTCACATGGCACATGTTGAATATCTTCAAGGTCACCATAAAGGGCATCAATAATAAAATTGTGTTCGTCCACAGCAGGGTGAAGTATTGTCTAATGGAGTTTCTATAGAGTTATTCTCACTGCTTATAAAGTCTGCACTATAGTTCTATATTGAAACTTTGGTTCTGCTTAATATTTTTCTTTTAAACAAAGCCTACATTATTCACAAAATGTTGCCTTATACCTCTGCGAACAATTTAATCGATCGTTTAGCCAGTTTTGCGTCTATAAAGTCGGACTAATAGTGAAAAAGTATCCAAAAAAATTTACAATTCTGACCAATATGCAGACAAAACTTTAATTTGATGTATAATGTATATAGGATAAATATTAAGTTTATGAACCCCTTCTTATATGTTATAACGATATTTGTGTTGATGCGGATGATAATACAATTTCCGACACACTCACACTGCTTAGAAACGTTTCGACCCTCACTATGGTCATCTTCATTCTTTATTTGTTATTTGCTGTGAACAACCAAAAATAGTTTATCAATTAACATTCTCATTACATCTGTATTATCATTCACACCTACAATATCTATCAACACAAATATCGTTATAAAAGAATTTTATTTTTTCCGTGGTAGGTTATGAAATAGTAACTTTAGAGCCTAAAAAACATAGCTAAAATTCCATGGCAAAGGAAAGACCGCGGCAATTATATTTACTGTCCCGCTTCGCTCGACAGTAAATATAATTGCCGCGGTAAATAAAAAAACTCACTTCACAGCCTAGAAACATAATATACTATTTAAACAGTAAAGATTTGGTTGTAGGGTAGTGTACGTTTGTTTAGACCATATTTCTCGCCTTGGGACTACCACTAGTACCTACAGCCCCACCAATCCCGATTTTCTTCTAACATCTTTTATATTATACGTCATTCGTCTCTACACCACAACTGTTTTCGGCTCATCAATAATTACTCGCTTTTATCTTTTATTAAGTTTCACATGCTTGCCAGGGACAAATCTTGTAATATTTGACCCACTTCAACTTCAGTATCAGTAATCGCTCTGAAATTTGGGAGAGAGACGTTTTCCAGAAGATAATGCAATAATCAATTAGTCTTTAGTTTAACGAAATTGTTTGTATTAGCCGATAAATCAATAAATTTCCTGATTTGCATCTGCAAGCATTTGCAAATGTTGGCAGCAAAATATGAGAAGAAAATTTAATTTTCAGACATTCAACAACGATGACAACTGACAAACTAAGTGAATATATACATGATTTTATCTGACGATTACTAAAAATTAAAATTATTATTATATAAAAAAATAAAAAAATAAAGAAAATACGTGTGGTGTCGAGGGACACCCGATAGGAACGAAGTTCCTTACATCTTTCATTATAAATATAAATTATAAAATCGCACTGCTAAGTACATATACGTTGCTAACTACTTATACATGGTGGAATTAGAAAAGAGTCAAAATTAAAAGTATAACTAACTGTTTGTACCTACCTAGCGGAGTTAAGGCAAAGAGTTGAGCATTATTATTTGCATCATTAAAGCAAGCGTCTTACAATAAATTGAATATTGAGAAAAAAGTTAATCATAATGAGTTTATAGTAAAAGAGTATGGTTTTAATTGATAGGAAATATGACTGTTTTCAACCTACCCAGCCTACCAATTTAAAATATTATAAAATATATCTCTTCCATACTTAAAAACGCAGGCTTCTATCAGGTTGAAACTTTACATGCCTATTTCAATTATACTTTAGATTTATACGATGTGTAAGAAGTTTTATTAAAATCGCTACGTTAGAACGTAAGACATCGGTAAAAATGTTGCTTTCTTTATTTTAAACATTTAGGTCCGCTTTAATAAATTAAGCTATCTTTATCACTTCATAGCAGTGTCGGTGTTCGTTTTACTTAAAAAAATATACTTAAAAGTTGTTTGTCTCATTAAATAGATGAAGTTAGAATTTTTTCCCCTCCTAAAATTCCAATTTTAAATTTGAAGCTTACGTTTACGCGAGCGTTGTGCGTGAACGCTTGGCCGGATAACATTGTCCAACGAACTCAGCCTGGCCATTGGTAAAATGATCATCTGTACCAAATTTCAACTAACTCGGTCATCTTTTACTAATAAGTTATCGTCATCGTCATCGGCAGATTTCATGACGCTTGGTTTTTTGACGGTGATTTTGGGACGGTCGTTTTTTCGGACTCTCTCGGAATCCAGAACGTGCCATAAGGAACTTATGGCACGTACCACCAAAAATGCACTAAATAAATGCACTAAAAAAGTAAATGTTTTTTTATCAGCAGTACTTCGAGCTATCACAGTATATGGGTTTGTGACACTTGAAACTTTTAACAGTTTTTGTTATTTAGTTATTTGTTGATAGCAATTATCTTTAGTGACAACCGCATATATCTACTGTTTATCGCTTGTTGTACTGTGGTGTTAAAAAAACAAAAAAACTTTTTAATGCATTATTTTTTATAAAAGCGTGTTCTTATTATTTTAAAATAAAAAATAACATTTTTTTTTTTTTTTTTTTTATCTAACTTTTTGTGGTATAATAAATTTTCCTCTATTGGTCTCTAGAGACAGTTGAAGCCGTATACATACAATGCACCTGCCCTCTGCCCCTATAATGGAAACCATTAACAATGTGCTGCTTCGATAATACTAAATAATGTCACTTAATTCCTGTCTGAATTACTCCTCATTCATCAATTTTTTATTTTACAACAGCATCGATTTTTTGAACGAAGTTCCTTCCTTAATGCACGTTCTGAAGTGACTCCAAAAAAACAACCAAAATCACCGTCATGCAAAACCCGTCACGAAACGAAATCTACAGATGACGATAACTTGAGTAAAAGATCACCGAATTGTTGAAATTTGGTACACATGTTCATTTTACCAATGCCCATAGGCTGAGTTCGTTGGAAAACTTTATCCGCCCAAGCGTCCACGCGCAACGCTCTCGTAAACGTAAGCTTCAAAAAAACGGGAAAATGTTATTAAGGGAGCCTGTTCCTTGAGGGTACGGCCACACGAGCGTTTTTTCCTGCAGGTTTTCTGTTAAAAACCTAAAATATGGATCACATTGCTATTAGTTAGACCGGCCACACGGGGCGTGAATTCACGCGCGTGGAGGGAGAAAGGGCTGAATCTTCAAGGTCGCCCGCAGACAAATGAGCCGGGGTTCATTTGTTGAACGGTTTTCACGCTGGTAAGGTGTTCACACGGGCGTTTTTCACCCACGCGGGATAAAACACCCATGTGGCCGGCTTCGGCTTGATTTCACGGGGCGTGTTTTTCCGCCAATGAGGCCACCCCCGCGGGAATTCACGCACCTGTTTTTCACGCCAATGTGGCCACCCCACCCGCGGGAATTCACGCGCCTGTTTTTCACGCAAAAAAGCTGCGTAAAAAAACGCTCGTGTGGCCGCACCCTGTGACTTGTATTGTTTCTTTATTTGTCAAAATGTCACTTGCTTTTGTATTTGTAAATACTTCAGTCTTGCTAAAAGAAAATATAATAACGGTCTTGCTAAAAGTAAAATCGATCTGTGCTGACGCTTATTTCAATATATTAGCTACTTTAACTATTAACTCATCATGATCAACTTTTTTCCTTCATTCAATATATATTTATAGTAAGACGCTTGCTTTAATGATACAAATAATGATTTTCTTTTAATTTTGCCTTAACTCTGCTAGGTACAAACTACAAACAGTCCGTTACTTTTAATTTTGTCTCTTTTCTAACTCCACCATGTATAAGTAGTTATACGCAATGTACGCAATGTATACGTACTTAGCACTTAGCAGTGTGATTTTATAATCTATATTTAATGAAAAATGTAAGGAACTTGGTTCCTACCGGGTGTCCCGCGACACCACATGTATTTTTATTTATTTATTTTGTTCTAAGCCACTTAAAAAGACGTAAGACGTTCGTAACAAACTAAAATACTATACTACACTGATGTTACTGCTTATCTTACTATATTATTATCTTATGGGTTACCGTGGGCTGTCCTAATTAAAATTGTGTAGAAGAGGTTTTTTTGCGATTTCTGGATAAGGGGCTTAAGGCCTCCATACACTGTCAAAATGTTTGCGAACATTTTGACCGTGTATATGGTGCTGTTTGATATTTGCGCGAACATGAAATCAGCCTAAATTTACCTGACATCAGGTTTGCGCAAAATGTTTGATCGTGTATGGGGGCCTTTAAAGGGTAGACGGTTGAAGCATTTTTTTACAAAATTGCTTTCTGCAAAAACATTTTAATCTTATTGTATTTGACAGTGGGCCTTAATTGAACTTAAGTTATCTGACAAAAAAAATGGACGAGGTTATAATAAGATTATCTTCATTATCAAAAATATTTATAGGCATTTTAAAAATTCAGGAAAATGTTTCAACCGACACCATACCAGGGGTGGTTTTAACAGTGATTGTGGTTACTTACAGAATCAGGGGTGCCCAAAGGGGGGATTCATGGCGCAAAGAGCGCCATTAAAAAAAAAATGGGGGGGATTTTGAAAAAATTGGGGGGGATTTTTTAAATATACATATATAAATTCAATTTATTGTATAAAGTTTCAATTTACATTAATTAATGTATGTAAGGTAAGTTCATAATGATAAATTGATATTTATCTATTACTGTATTATAGTTTATAGTACAGTTAAAATGAACTACCTAAGATAATGTTTTTGTTGAGTATAATTTACTTGAAGAAGCTTTGTTATGTTGTATTAGCCTTTCTTCTCCCGCCGCCTGGCCACGGTGTTTGTATCTTTTATACCACTATATTTATTTTTATTTATAAAAAAAAGTAAAAGTATTAAGTGTTTGTAAGTGAAGACAAATTTATTTTAAATTTCAGAGCACTGCACTAAAACTGAAATTGATCTGAAGGGCCGGGTAATCATAATCTCTTATTGGTGAATTGTTATAAATGTTATTAAAACATGAATGAGAATCAGTGGCGTATCCAAGGGGGAGGGGTACATGCCCCCCCCCCCC
>KZ651065.1:503645-563544 GCA_001010745.2 Gerris buenoi
ATTATTTTATTTGGGGGGGGGGTGAAATACCAAAAAATATTTTTTTGTATTTTCTTTCTTCTTTAGAAAAATATAATTTTTTATAAAGAATGACTTTTTTTCATAAAATTAAAATTAAGGCCAGTTCCCTCTTGTGCGATTTTAAAAAATCTCAATTTTTGGGAACAGGTTACATGGTAGAACATTGTTAATGCGATAAATCTTCATTTGAAGACATGCTGGAGGGATGATCAAGAATGACTTTTTGTCGAAAAATGAAATTTTTTGGTCACTTCACGTATCGTCAAGTCGATCCTGGGACATACTATATATAATCTCACTCTAAAATTGCGAATAAATAAATTAGTAGGTCTGAGAGAACAGGGAACTTGCAAAAACACTCATATCCATTTATTTTGTTGTTTCTTTTACATTCGTTTACTTTCATTACCAATTTGTCAAACACCCTTATAAAACGATGATTTTGTGTGTGTTTCCAAAAGACCACCAAATATTTTTTAAGCCCCATTCTTTTTTACTAGGGAGGCCTTAATGCAAAATCAGATTTTTCAACACACTTGAAATAATTTAGTCCTGGGCCATAGTAGTAAGAATAATGCCTAGTTTACATTGTTAGAGTAAACGGTCGAGTAGCTAGGTCAAGTAGCACTCTACCAAGCTACTAGCCTAATGTGAACAATACTAAAGTAAGCAGTAGAGTAAATAAGCTAGTGCGGTAGTAGAGTAACTCAACCATGGATCAGATAGTAGACCCCTTACCGCATATCTCCTCCTATCATTGCAAAATTATTTAGAACTAAAAATGTAATAACCTTACTTTACCGAGGATACTACCTCAAGCACGCATGAATATAATTAGTCACTCTATCAAAAAACAGCCACTATTTTACTCTGCCGTTACTAAGGCTGAAAAGTAAGCTAGTACACTCGACCCTTTACTCTACCAAGTGTAAACTAGGCTTAACAAATGAAAAACTGTTGATAGCCCCACACTTTTATAACAGTATATAATCATACTCATTTGTTGACACACTTACACTGAATTTAAGTTACTAGCTCAATCTAAGGTGTAACTGATGACAACCAAAATTGTAGATATTTTGAACTTCAACAGGGCTGCCATATAAAAAAGGGTATCTGTGGGTTTGTCTTTTATACAAACCTTTAGTTTTGATCCAGGCGCACAACACCCCAAAGAAACCACTCCTATTTCCAATAAGCACTGGCTAATAGAGAACATTGTAGAGAATAAAATTTGGATCTTATCAATTGATTAGTTTGTTGTTCAAAACCAAAACCAAAGATTCAAACCTCATCGTGTTAATAATTTGTTTGTTCGAGTTGTAATTTTTGAGTTTTTCCTTGATAAACTCAAAAATTATCTAAAGCTTTAATCAGAAATAGGTCTACATCTCATATGGCGTAGGAAACAAGATAATATATAAAACCACACACCACAATAATCTATCCAAATATTTTGAATAATTAAAAAACCAAAAAGGGTTAATATCAATTATTATCCCAAGGAACATTTTTGTCTCTGGGTTTTATTCAACGTCATTACAGAGTTTAATTCTTATAGGTCTAATTACCCCATCCTAATTACTGCCATCTTGCTAAAGTTTGAGTTTATTTGGTTTTTTCTGCATTTCTATTGAAATGCAGAATATCTTTTTTATTCAATTAAAATGATTGCTGTATATCTAACCACCTCTAAACATTGAGTGATTGATTTTTTCGTAAAATAATGTACAATTGGTCTTGGCATTGGGAAATTATTAAATAAAAATTGTCGTCCGATTTATTCGACACTAATCTGGAAACATTTATGTGGGGGTTATTTTTTTCCTCTTTTCCTGACAGTTCAACAGCAGAAATAATGTATCTTACAGAAATTATATTATTCCCACAGAAGTAATGTATCTTATTAGGCCCGTTTCACACGAGGCGATTTTAGTTGATTCAACTAGTTGCCTGGCTAGCCTCAACTTGTTGACTGCCCGTGCGAAGACTTTTTCAGCCCTCCTACACACGAGTCAACTGGTGGAATCAACAAGGGCTAATGCCTTATAGTGTCTTTTTAGTTGAATCAACCGGCGGGGATGAGAACGCTAGCGGCACATGTTCCTGGCCCCTAGCCGGCTAGGCAGACTAGTTGACTGAGTGTGAAGGGGTTCAGGCGATTCCTTAACCCTTGCTACCAGGTTACACTCATTTTCGACCGCCCGAACAACTAGTTGAATCAACTAATCGCCTCGTGTGAAACGGGCCTTACTCTCCTTTCCAACCTTTCCTCTTGGTTAAACCCAGTAAGACAAGCTCATGATTCCTTACCATATACTAACCAAATCTGAGGTTGGTCATTATATAGTAGGAATAAGGCTGTATAATCTACATAGTAATGACATTTTAGATACATATTAAGACTAATGATTATTTTTTTAAAAAATGGACACAATTGTTGTCAAGCAAATTATACTATAAACTTTAGGAATTTTATCAAGAAATGTTTTATTGCTAATTGTGTTTTCATAACGTAAATTGATTTGATGTAATATTAAAGCAAGTCAACACGTATTACTGTTTACTTGCCCTAATGTTACAAAGTTAACTTAATGAAAATAAATTTATTATTATTATTATTAGGTTGGTTCTTTCATTAAGAAACCTTAAGGTAAGAGTTAGTGCTATAGGTCTCATAGACCAGATGCGCCCACCAGAGGATTAATAACCCCACTGCACATCACCGCTAAACAAGTTAACTCGTCCATGTTAATAAAGGATTAATTAAAAAACTCAATGGCAAAACGTGCTATTGGTATACCTGCCAGGATTGTGCTCTTGGTTATCTTAAAATTATAGAAAAACGGGCTAAGGAGAAATGATTTTCTGTGAAGAAAAAAACAAATAATAAAAGTTCTTCAGGAATTGAAGCAATAAAATAAATAGAAATATTAAATAAAAATATATTAGATTTTAAATATAAAACATAATGGTTTAAATGAAAAACATTTTTTTTTGTTATTGACAATTTTCAATGAGAAAAAAACAAAAACAAAGTCGTTTACAAATAAGTATGACAAATGATACAATATTTGGCTACATAAGTAAATGACTTAAATGTAGAATTGATACCACAGCACTCGATATAATAAGTTTACGACATACCCAATATATATGTTTATATATTATTTATAAAATAACACCTATAAATATGGAATTTATATAGAATAAAACTATGTAAAAGTGTGTTAGTATCAAATCTGAACATTTTGTAATAGACAACTTTCCCCCCTTTAATTGCTCTGCAGTTAAATTTTTACAAGCTATTAACAGATATTCGTGTGAAAATTTCGATCAACTAACTTGAACGATGGCCGAACTAGTACGTAATGAGAATACCAAGCGGGTAAAGGCAAATAGAATGAAGAAACAATGTTTGTAAACAACAATAACATTGGAGTGGCAGTTTAGAGTTGAAGTGATGTTAGCAGGAAGGTGGTTCCCTCAATAAGGTAAGGTGGTAATAAAAGCTTAAAAACTGTAGTTGGTAGAATTGTCAAATATGTTCTTCAAGCCCAAGGAAATACTATGTGCGTCCGTGAAACACTCCGGTAGAGTTCAAGATCTGTACTTATCCGTTTGGAGAAAGAAAGGATAAAAAACACAGAGTCTAGAGGAAAAAGTTGGTATTGGGCCAGGCCGTATGTCGTTGTAATCCGAACCCGGTCCAAAAAATTAACAATGGAAAAAAATGCCTTGGTTTCGGGTAGATCCACTCACAGGCTGTTACATATCCGGCTTGCAGTAAATATGCATGTGAGCGGACCTAAGCGGCAGTGACATTTTACTTACAGTGTATCGTGTAAAGCGAGACGGAACAAATCGTGCTGGACGTAAAAACTGGTTCCTACGGGTTTGAGCACGAAAGTTTGACTGTAAGCATGGGGAGGATCGTCGTCGGTTTGAAGACGTCCTAAAACGCACACTAAAACTCCGCCGTCGAACATAGGTTGAGAATCTACTGAAGTGACGATCCTGTTGATCTTTTGAAACGTTAAACTATTTAATTTCTCCATTATTTTCATAGCTCCTTGTAACTGCATACCTTCGAAAGTCATAAAAGACGTTTCTGCATTGTAAAAGCTCGCCAGTCTTTCTCTCTGGGCCGCATCGTCGAATAAAGCGTAATATTGGTTGACGAATCCTCGTCCGATCGCCTCGTAAGCCGGATTCAGGGCCATTTTATAATTTCTACAACTATTTTACAAAACCGGTATAACAATGGTTATTTTAAATTAAAAAACTTACAAATTAATGACCTAAAATTTCACCGAACGAAACCAAAAAAGGCGTAAAGAAGCCTGACGGGAAGGCCTCGTTGGAAACAGGAAGATTGTTGCGCCTCACTTACCCAGAATAAACTATTTTAATCACTGCGGGACTGAAGAACCGTATCCACCGAAATATAAACAAATTATACTTTTCCTTAAGAGACTCTATAGCTAATATTTCTAAAAATTAATTAAATATGATTATAAATAGTTATTTTTTTAATTATTAAAATCTTGTGCATTTCAATTTAAAGCAATTACACTCTATCATAACGCAATACACTAACTACTTATATTCTTCAACTGCACCTGGGTTTTAGTTTGTGATAAAACTAGCATTGTCCACTAATAGTAAATTTGTGCGCAATCGCGCGCTGCGCAAGTTGGACGTTTTCTTAGGAAATTTGAATTTATTTTTTTTTAGAAAATAAGATTACCTTTTTTTTAATTATAATAAATAGAATTAATACCTTAAAAAAGTGGAGTTTTTCCTAAAATATTGGTTTATACAAGTGCAAAAAAAAAAAATTGTATCAGGTGGGTAACCGCCAAAACTGTTTAATTTGAAACTGTCGATCTACACTTGCAGTGCTCTTTTATTAATTATTGGGGAAGACAATTTGTAGTCACGCAGCTTTAACAATTTTATAAGATACACATATACTGTCGTTTTTTGTAAGTTTAAAAGGCATAAAAACCGATAGAATTGTTTACAATAGAAGTGACAAAGGAGGCTAACACATTATTTGGAAAACTAATAAAGTAAGCAAATGTGTCGCTTTCTTTACTTAGTTTTTACAATAAGTTATTGTGATAACAAATAAGGCCTGTAAGCTAAGGCCTTATTTGTTAATAATTTTATATGTCTACTGATTGCTCAGCTCACTGTAGTGGGGCCATATTATGTACATTGATATGATACCAACTCCCCTTCAGAAATTGTCCTTCTTGTTAAAATTATACCACAAAGCAGTCTTGAAACAGGAAGTGTTTAAACTTGAATAAGGAGTTTAAGCTAAGGCTCACATGAGCTGCGTCATGTGGTATACGCAAAGGATAGGCAGGGAAGCATGATGGGGGAAAAAAACGCACATTTTTTCATGCATATTGGAGCGCAGTTTTGTAGCACATTTCGACAAAGGCAGGAGCCATGGTGTGTTAAACTCCCCCCATGATATTAAAAAAAAAAAAAAAAAAAAATGCCCTGCATAAGCAAAACGTATTACAAAATTACTGTGTCACTGTGTCAGATCCTCAAGTGTCGAGCAGGCCATGTGTGGCGCAGTATTGCCATGTGCTGCTCTGCGACTCAATTTAAGCCAACTTCAACTTCAACTTTATGATATAACTATGATATTTAACCTATTGTAAGCCAATTTCATAATATATCATTTAAGCTCTCTTACGACATAATATCTGTTTTATTTAAATTAAACACCAAGATATTTATGTTTGTATTTCAATTTTATATTAAAATATTGTCTGTTCTTAATTAATTTTGTTATCGCACAGACATGACATACAAGAATGCTCTGAAGATGAAACTGGTTGTAACTGTTATCAAATCATGAAAGAGAGCGAAGCATGGAAGGATAACGTAACCAAACTGCTGGAGCTACTTGTAATGAATGCTTACGGCAGTCGATGCCCCAGATCTTTGATAAAAGCTCTAATGGACCCTTCAACCAGAGAACAAGCTATAGCTGAATTGCTTGACCGTACATTCCCTGCTTCAGACAACACCGTATCACAGGACAATATAGCTAAAGATAATTATAAAGGTAATCAACAAACCATATCTTTTATACTAGGGTGGATCAAATATAAACGGGACTTTGAACTCTGAGCAAAAACGGTTGATGGGGGCAGGACATCGCTTCTAGGGTATTTAGGTGGGGTCATTAGAAGGGGCCAGAGGGGGTCGCTTCCCCATTCAAGACCGTTCACCAGTAGCGCTCGCCATGTCCAAGTAACAGGTGCCCTCCTCTATTGCGCAACGCATTATTACTAGTATAAAATTTCTTGCCTGTGAAGGAGTCAAACCTCCGGAAATTTTCCACAGGTTGACTGCGCAGTTCGGGGACGAAACCCTTTCAAGGTGTGTGTTTGTCTGGCACAAAGAGTTTCATGAGGGAAGAGAACGCGTAGAGAATGAGAAACACGATCGTCGTCTCCGGAGCAGCACTACAGATGAGAACATTCGTGCGGTTCGTGACATTATTGAAGGTGACCGACGTGTGGCTGCACAGGGATAAGTTATGGGAGCTGTCATCTAGACAGCCACATGTCGATCACCTTCAATAATGTCAGTAACCACACGGATGTTCTCATCTGTAATGCTGCTCCGGAGACGACGATCGTGTTTCTCATTCTCTATGCGTTCTCTTCCCTCCTGAAACTCTACATGCCAGGCAAACACACGGGTCCTTGAGAGGGTTTCGTCCCCGAACTGCGCAGTCAACCTTTGGAAAATTTCTGAAGGTTTAACTCCTTCACAGGCAAGAAATTTTATAATTACACTTTGCACAATAGAAGGGGGCACCTGTTGCTCATAAATCGCGAGCGCTACTGGTGAACGGTCTTAAATGGGGAAACGACCCCCTCTGGCCCCTTCTAATGACTTCATGAAATAGAGAAACACCTCTAATTGAAGCCAAATTGTAGTTGGAACTTTTGTTTTAGTAAAAGTATCTTTAGCCTCTAAGATATATCAGTATACATTTTTTATATTTTAAAAAGATGATTATATTTATTTATAATTTCTACATTTATTTTTCATCTTGTTATACAAAAAGCTTATTAAATGTAAACCTTAAATTATTTTTTTTTTAGATCGCCGCCATAAGGAAACATCAGGCACATCTTTAAATAAAAGCAAAGCCCGCACTACTACAAGTTAGTATACAATGAAATACTAATTGAAATTTCTGCCCCCCTATTATTAAAATATTGTACTATAAGTAAAAACCTATCGACCTTCTGTTAAATCCTTACTTCCTGGCACAATATTTCAAATACATTTTTCAGGTTGTTTTATGCGTAACAGAAATTTCTTCTGTCCCCCAGAGCTAAAACGTATCCATTTTAAAATTATTATAAATTTTGCACCTTACAAACAAGTGAAGTTAAATAGAAGTGTATAAAATGTAGAGTCTTCTTAAACTTAGTTGAAGGCTTTATTATTACCTCCTGACTTTAGTAGCTTTGAGTAGCTTGACCTAGAGACTTTAGTAGCTTTCTATCATTTTTTGAAGGGTGGTGTTGGCTTAATAATGATTTGAAAATATAATTTTTTTACAAATCTATTTGTATTAACAACTTAATGAAAAAAAAAAAATCCTATAAATATATCAAGTATATGAATTTTCACGTATAATTTATATAATATAATAAACAAATTTATTGTGTTTATTAATATTATTTCAGAAGATACTCCAGGAATGACAAGGACGTTTGCTCAATTTCCTCCATATCCTCCTGCTTCGTTTGAAAGTAAATATATTTTAAAATATAATAGGTAATTATTTAATTATATTTTATATAAAATCACCTATCCCTTTTTTAAAAAAAAGAAAAAAGGAAGTTGTGATTAAATTAGTTTGACAAACAATTTTATTACTATTTTTATTATTGTATGGTTTTATTAAACTTAAGTTTCTGTGGTTCTATGGTTTGGGTGGAATCTGCCAAACAATTTTTTATGAAATTCTTATGTCCTTGTTTGAACCTACTAAGTTATTCTGGGTAAAACTGAAGAATATGAGGTTTATAGAAAAGATGGTGGGGCCTCACTCCAACTTATTTCTTTGACAAAGGGATATCAATACTCTCCTATGAACAAATCACGCATATCTCATTTCTCAAACGTTTAAATCATAAAAATGATATGGATGACAAAGCGATATCATCTCTCAAGTGTATAAATTAAGCAAAGTTGTGCCGCCAAGCGATTCTCGTCCATATCATCTCCTTCGAGATCAGCCTTATTCTAGTACAACTTATTTGTATAATTAGATTTAACATAACCTAATATTTATTTTTTATAAGAAAATTACTAGAATGACCATTATAAATTTATATTATTTCAAAATAAGAGAAAAATATGTATTCTTAACACTAAAAAAAAAAAATTGCCTTTAAACACCTTTCCCTTTAGTCCTGAATCTTTCAGGGCCTTAAAGAGAGTATTGTTTCTATATCAATTCTGAGTCAGTCCTAATTACGCATGATTTAGGGATTCCATGGGAGCCAGCGTGACCGAGGTGCTCTAGGCACCCGCCCAGCTATCAATGAGACGAGGCGACTCGAGGACGTGGGTTCAATCTCGTGCCATAATACTCTGAATTGCATCTATGAATCGTGTACGGAGAAGGGCGAGGGACACCCCCTAAGGGGATCTCTTCCCCCACGCTTTGATTCATGCTTATATCGCTCACTAATGACCACACTCACTTCGGAGGTTCAGTGCACAAATGTAAAATGTGTGATGTGTGAAGTAGCTGGAGCTCTCCACCACGGAGCTAGTAAAATGGGTCTACTATAAGGCCTAACTGCAAGTTTCGAACAAGTGGTTTGTCCTACTTTTACTAGGGATTACATTGAAGAGATTACCCTCTGGTTCCCAGATTTTTATTTGTATTTAATTATTTTTTTGGGAGGGGGGAGGCGGAATGCATTTACTTACCTGTGTGCATGAGCTGCATGTAATAGAGCGTCGGACTCATCTGTCCTACTGACTATAACACCCCCTTTTCTTCTTGGGCCTAGTCTGGAACATTACTTTAAAATTAGGCCCTTATCTTGTGCTTCTAGGGCTTTCCTTCCAGCCTGTGTTTATTTTTTTTACCAGTCTTCAACTTGTCGAGGTCCACCATCTTTCGTCCAAAGGATCAGCTCGATGTAGCTTACTATGATGTTCCAATTTTCCTCACTTTACGCATGGAGGCTATAAAGCTAGCCAGATTATACGATTAAATTGCTTTTGTTAACCATTCACCTCCCCCCAAACCTCAAGCCGATCTGGCTGAGACAAAAAAAATGTGCTCTGGGCTGTGTAAGAGTCCCGTGTTGTACCAATACCATTGATATTGCCTAACCAATACAATTGGTTGCCTGTATAGCACGTACAGGCAACCACTCGGTTCCCAATTCTACAATAAACTACCACTAATATTTTTTTTCAAGAAATAATTATTACTGAATATATAAAAAAAGAATGTAAATTAAAATATCAGTAATATCATAAAATATCTGTATTATTTTTAACTCTGTAACACAATTGAAATTAGACATTTCTTTCCTAAAATTTTAAATATTATAATTATAACTTCATAATTTGTTGTATTTTATTTATTTTTAGGTAAAGATTCATTACCCAGACATGCACATAATAAACATGGAGAATCCAGTAACAGAACACGTAAGAATAATTACTTTTTTTCTTCATAATGTGTTATAAAATTTATCAATAACATACATACATTTGCTTGTATGTTATTGATTTAAAATTTCTTAGTGAATGCATAAATTTTTTTTTTTTTTTTTTAGCACATACTCAACAAGGAGGAACTGGGCAACACTCCAATAAGATTGGTGAGAAAAATTATATATTTCATCAAAAATTAGACCTTTTTAAGGTGGTAGCTTAATTTTATCAATGTAGTAGGAAATCAATAGCAATTTTAATAATAATAATAATAAAGAAAAAATTCAAGAAATAATTTAATTTAATATCAAAGTTTTGGAAATTAGTTTTAAACTTTTTTTTAAATTTATCAGCAGCGAGTCAATATTAGTTCTGAAAAAAAAACTTCACTAACTCTAATGAGAATTTAAACTCTGAAGTTGCCTGTGATAATTAAAAAAAAAAAACTACATTGATTGTAAAAACATATATTGATAATAAATAAATACTTGATTATTGTCCTTGAAAGTCGAAGATCTCTAACTTAAGTTTAAGGAAATAACTGCGGCGATTGTACATGAACATTCCAGATGGACTCTTGGTAATGGATAAACTTTCAAGCGTACTCTATTTTATAAGCAAAGCATACTTTTGATACCATGGGTCTTGGCTTACCTATTCCTTTCACTTGTTAGATTGAACCTTATGAAACTGCAAGCCTTTGAGTCTTTTACCTATACCTAGGTAATGTCTACATATATTGTTGATATTATTTAGAACCATTCATATTTTAATGATAGATATTATTTTCTTTGTTTTTTAGATATTGTGTGCCCACCAGGAAGCAGGCCAGTAATACACATTCCTCCTTCCGGTAAGATTTAAATTATTTTCTATTTCATTTAGGTAATCCGTTTTTTCTACTAACTAAAGCAATACTTTTTTTTTTCACTTGTTTAGGAAGAGAATATAGGAATCACATATCACATACACTAGGCCTTTGGGAGGGGTGGAACCAGTGACATTTTTTTTTTGCCTAGTTGGTCTAGCCTTCTCATATTCCAATGCTCTCATTGGCTCCCCTCCACATTTTTTAGATTTTCCTGCGTTGCCAAAAGTTAATTCTAATTGCAAATATATTGTTAACACAATATAATTATAAAGAAAATATTCATACAATTTAAATTAAATTTTGTGGAATTGTTTAGATTTATGGAAAAGATCAACTGATTAGAATTTTTGGATAACTAATTTAGGAGTGTTGCCATTTGACTTACACAAAAATTAACAATTATTCTAAATAGTACTACTTAGATAAAATATACAGTATGACCCAGGATCGACTTGACAATGCATGAAATGACCAAAAGATTTCATTTTCATGAGATCCTGGGACATACTGTACATAAAAAAATATATATATATTTCCAATGGCTTTTTTTTGTTCTTCAGGTGCACCAGCAGTTACTTGTGATAAACCACCAAGAACTAGCAATTGCTGTACTCCTAAAAACCCTTGCGTAAATCACAAATAAGAAAAATTAAAAATTAATTAATTAATTAAAATTAATTTGTTCCTCCTTCAAAAATCCATTATACTCTTCATCTATGAGACTTTTTTTTTTTATGTGTAAATCATATATTATACAAGCCTTATACTATACTATATGATATCCACAGGACCAGTCACTCGGTCAATTGGTACATCCTGTGGAGTGTACAACTTTTGCTTCTGGATGTCTTATGGCTGACCCAATGTCCGCCCTTCTAACGTCTATGGGACTACCATAGCATATCCAGACAGGGCAGTTTCGGGAGATATTCTGGATACATAAAATGTAAATTTTTAAAATAATGAAGAGTTAAGAAAATATTCGCATGTATTATCAGCTACAGCGATTGCAATATAAATCGTTATTGTTTGACCCTATTATAAATTCTAAGATTGAATTATTCAAATAAAAATTACACAGAAATTGCGTGTTAACTCTGCGAGATTTGAAGTAAGACAGTCTGACACTATCCACTCGGCTAAGAGTCATTTCCAATTAGGTGCAAAAATATTTAGAAATTATAATTTTATTTAACACATAGTAAAAATTACCATCATATCAGATTCAATTTCACTTAGAATGTTCATATTGTACAAGTCTATATACCTAAATCCGAAACAATACAACTACCAGATAGATGATGTTACAATGAGTTGAGGAGACCTTATTAGTTTCGATTCAGCAGTCCAATGACCATAACTACATACCCACAAGACCCCGCAAGGTATCCATAGGATACCTATAACTGGGCATTCCATTAAGAATATACATAGGACATCCTTGAGCAGCCCACACACGATCAATAGTATTGTCAATAATATTATTCACAATACTATTTTCAATATATTTAGTAACAAATTTTCATAAATAGTTTTTTTTTTATATCAATACCAACTCCACACACGGTCAATAGTATTGACGATACTTTTTTATATTGACAATGTATATATACAGTAGAATCCCGATGTATCGTATCTTCAAGGGGTCGAAGAAAAAATATGATATATCGAGTAGTTCACTAAATCGGGATTATGAAATATTGATGGTAAAAAAAAAGAAAAAATAATGTAATAATTAAGACTTGTATTTATTTTTCACAAAAAAATACACTGTGTATGATCATAAAAAAATTAAATATGTACTTGGTTTAAAAAAAATTATAATTTGTTGTTTTGAATTAAACCATTTGTTCGGGTGTTATCCATAGCATTTAATCCGAGTAGAACAGAAGGAGGTAAACAATCAAATCTTGGAAAAGGGTCCCCTCCTTTCATATACGTTTAACCGCAATTTTTCTCAGAATTATAAGAGTTATTCCTTCATCTAGAATCTAGGCTGTCCAGAAATTACATTTGGTTTGGACACAGTCACACTTTCCCCCCTGAGTCTTTGTTTGATCAAACGTCACGCGAGAGTTGTAATTATTTCCCCGAAGAATGTTCCTTCCAATAGGTTCCTTTGCAATTCGGAATTAATAAAAAAAAAACACTTGATTAATACTTCCTCTAATTGTAGTGAAGTGTGAACTGTTGTTTTTTTTCTGAGTAGAGAAAAACAACAGATATAGCCAATAAATAAGCAAAAACTTGGAAATTTCCCCCTCCATTCATACGTTTTATCGGGATTATTCTCCGAATTATACGAGTTATAAGACGTTTATGTTCACCTCGAAAGGGAAAAAAATACGTTATACTGAGGGGACCGAAATACATTGGTTTTATACCACTTATTGGGATTTTTTCAAGGGACTGGCAATAATACAGTAGAACCCCGAAAATCCAAACTAATTGGGACCAGGGTCAGTTCGGATTTCTGACTTGTTCGGATTATCGGGGGGGGGGGTCTTGTTTTAGTGTCGAATAAAATAATTAAATTGTTACTGGAGTAGTTTATAGGTATGTTCTAACATTCTAACATTTCGGCATAAGAAATACCCAGTATTTCTGATAAAAGAAAGAGGAATAGAATAATTATGATTCTGTTAGAACGTTGACAAACCTTTTTCGGTATTCAGTTCAGTAGAAATGTAGGATGGCAAGTATAAAGGAAGAGTATTTCTAGAAATGCATTAAATACGATTGAGAATAGGAGACGGTTTTAAGAAACATGTAGCCGTAAGTTTGAAATGTCTACTAAAACAACAGTTCTCTGAAAAATTATATCCTGCTCATTTAAAACCATTATCAGATTTTTTTTTTTTTTTTTTTTTAATAAATTTTATTCGTTCAATAAATTAATCATTTTTTCACTACTAGGTACCTGGAACTACAGGAAACAATTCTATTTAATATTATGTATGTTATTGACATCATTAACAATCATTATTCGAATTAAGATGTTACAGAAATGCACTCTTTTAAATTACAGCATATACTGACACGTACATTACTGCCACGTGCATTACATTTTTTTTTTTTTTTTTTTTTTTTTTTTTTTAACCCCATAGTTGTTCGGAATATCGGGGTTTTCGGATTTGCGGGGTTCGGATTTCTGGGGTTCTACTGTATACGATTTATCGGGATATATGATATAACGGGATATGAAATACCGGGATTCTACTGTATCACCAATCACCCGTATAGGTAGTTAATATGGCTGAATGTGGTTAGCCACTAATATTATTTTCATTAGCATATTACTTTCATCAGTACTTTCCTCGACTGTGTTTTCTCCAATAAATATGATAGCGTCTCATTATGAAAGAGCTTTAGTTCAATAACCAAACAACATCTTTACACAAAATTATTGTAATTAAAACAATTGACCCGTTTTGGCTGTTCTAAAAGAGTTTGTTTGGTTATTGAACTACAATTCTCGCAATAGGTTAATTAAATGAATAACAAATAAATAATACAACACAGTTATTTTTTTCCAATAGATATATTTTTACAAAAATAAAATAAAAAACTCTCATGAAATTTTGGTTAGTTTTAGTTTACAAATTATCAAACTTAACATTAAAATACCTTATTTTACTAACAAGTATTGTTTTTTTATACATACATATAAGATTAAAACCTTTATTTTTCTAGTAAAGATAATAATATTATAGTTATATTCTAAAAAAAAAAAAAAAAAAAAAAAAGTATACATAAATATAATTAAAATAATAACATTTCTTAATCAACAAATTAAAAACTAAGTCAATAAAATGGGTAACACTACTGAAGATCATATAATTATATTAAATAGATGAAATAAACCAACAAGCAATCAATAATATAGTGGAAAAATAGCCCTCCATAATATACTTTCAAGAGATTGCAGCATAGTTATCAAAATTAGTTCTTTTCGGTTATATTTAAAATTTATTTTAGTAAACAATAATCATTGCTAGTAATAATATTAATTAAGTAACCATTGTTCTTATTTAGTCTCTTTATATATTGTCGAATCAAATTTGATTATTCATTTTAATCTCTTCCTCAAAAAAAATGGCACATCTTTGATTGGGGAGACGAGATAAATAGTTGGTTACACAAGTGAAAGGAGCTGCAATTAGGTTTTGTCATATATGTGTAAATAATTTGCTAATATTTTGAGGTGATGACATGTGGATCATATTTTTAAGTGTAAGATTTTTTTTTTTTTCCATTTGTTTAACTACGCGTTGCACCACATTTTACAAATTAATTCAATACCATTGAAACAATCTTTAATTAGAAACCAACTATAACAGGTATATGCCACACCTTTGAAATGAACCCAACCGAAGCAACACTGAACTTTTTCAACTGTATGTGTAAGTGCACTTGGCTTTTTAGGGAAGAGTTGTTCAGCAAGCCTGTACAGGCTAACTCCCAGGTAGACCAAAGTGGGTATTGTGGCCTTAACAGTTTAGAAGATTGTAGCTTAAGTAGATCAAAGTGGGTATTGTGGTTTTAACAACTTGATTTAGAAGGTTTGTATGTGACTGAAAAATAGCAATTTTAAACTATAAAATAGTTTAATTAAATAAAATAATATTTTATTGTAAAATAAAATTAATTTATTATATGCTATCCTTAAATTTGTGGTATTTCTATTTCATGCATTTTAAACTTATATTTTATTATATCCTTGATCTTGGACCAAATAAACCCATGTTACTCCAATTTTTTACAAAACAAATAAAGAGACTTTTTCACAATTTAAAACAATTTACATTAAAAATATTATTTACTTTCTGCAACCTCTTTATTTTTATATCTAAACCAATCCTAATCCTTTCTTTACAAATGATTGCTAAAAACATGCAAAATTACCTCTAAGAACTTTCTTACTCCGCTATTAGAAAACCACTGAAGTATTTATTATTTATAAATACAATACCAATAAACACACCACAATATTAATTCAAAAATTTACATTTTAATAACACTATCCTCAAAAGATAAATATAATAATATATAGTTGTAGAAAATATTAAAAATTACATCTGTATAAATCTCTCATAATTGGCTCTATAATATATTTAAAAATTTTGAAGACTTGAATTTAGTTTATCACACTTACTATAACACTAAAATTAACAAGAGGCATTTAGGTAAAATTTTCTTTTATTTTACATTTTTTCAGAAGTTTAATTTCCTGATCAAGATAAAAAATTACAACTACTAATATTGATAAAAGCATTGTATAATGTATATTATAGTAATTTTGTAATTATCAGGTTAGATAGCATATAAAACTACATTATAATTCCAATTGAACAGTAAAAACCAAAAGAATAATATGATATAAAACTCCCACTCTGATTAGATAGTTAACTTTTCTCCATTTTTTTTTAACCTAAACACGGAGAAGTACTAAAAGAAACCTTATAACAGCTCTGTCTGTCCGTTGGCATGTTTCAATTCATAAACTAATATAGCTAGGAATATGAAATTCGGCACATAGGTTTATCTTGGCATTTGTGACAACTGTACACTTTTTGGAGTTTTCACACCTAATATTTTAAAGTTAGCAGCCAATATGGTGGGTGACTAAAAAAAAGTTTTTAGATGACTAAAAAAAAGTTTTTAGTCACAATGAAATGTTATACATCAATTTAGTCTTGAAGTGTACAAAAAGAATATACAACTATTAAAATTTTACATTTAATAATTTTAACTTAATCTTACAGAAACCGGTGATTATCGCCTCACGTACTTACATGAAGCGCACCTTACTTGTTTATCATTTTGTTTTGTCCTGATCAATACAACACTAGGTTATTAAAGGACGTGGATTCAGCCATTTTACACATCTACTCATGTGGTCATCCGCATGAGTACTCATCTGGGACTCTAACTATTGTTTTTTGATGAGTACCATAACCACTCCGCTGCACCGAATTCCCACTATTAATTGTTCGAAATTTTCATTTTAGCCAATAAATTTGTATATATGTGATAGGACTTTTACTATAGTATTTCGATACTATTTTACTAGTTAAAGATAATGTTATTAATTAAAATATATAATTTTATGTACTTGCTAAAGATTGTCACTGAAATATGATCACTCAAGAATTAATATTACTTACTAAATAAATCAGAAATTAGAACTATAAAGACTTCTTACACTCAATTGAATAATAGTTATAAAGTTTAATTAATTAAGACTAAAAAAATATTTATTGCAACTATCTTAAAGTGAGCCGATCATAAGAGAATTATTGGACGTCTACTGGAAACTATTTCAATAAAACAAGAATCAAAACTAGGGTGGGATTATTTTAACATAATTGATAAATAATAATAATCCAAAAGATATTAGCATCAATTATTTTTTGGTACTTCTTTAGATTATTACTCCCCTATGTTTATTTTAGAATATAAAGAGATATAATTATTTATGCATTCCTTTGTCTAATTACTAATACGACAAAGAGATGTTTAGTCCAATATACTTTGGGACAAAGGAATATCACACTTGTGTCATTATAAAGCCGTGTCCACACTATGTCGACCGACAATGTCGAACAACTGTGGACGTGTCTTTAGATTTTCGACATAGTGTAGACACGGCTTAAGGGGAGTAACAGAAAGTCAAAAGTACATTCCATACACCTTCTTTGGATTGTTACTCCATTTGTTTATTTACTTTCTCAAATATAGAGATAATATTGTAATGGTGTGGAAATTCGATTTTGAAGATGGATTTACACATTTTGAGGTCCCCTGAGTTCAAAAAAGTGGTTTTTACAAAATGTCTCTGTGCAGACGAAATTGGGCAAAATGTTTAGAAAAATCGTTTCCCAAGGCAAAATCGAGAAATTCTTTTTAGCTCCAAATTTGGGGGACAACTAAAATTCCACTAAAAATTCTTTAAAAAAAAATGCATAATTTTACAGTTTTTTTTTTTTTTTCTTTTCTTTTGGGTTTTAGTCCCGATCAACTGCCAGGGTTATTACAGGACGGGGTTATCTGGCCACTTTACTCAACTCGATGAGATCATCAGTGTGAAACATGTCTCACCTCTCTTTACAGTTAAATTTCAAAAACTAATAAATGGAAAACACTGAGTTAAGTATTTATGAACTGGTATGTGAGAAGATTTGTCTGAGTTTTCTCAGACCGATTTTTAGAAGGGGTATAACAGACTAAAGAAGTGCCTACTTTTTATTTATTATATATATGTTACATAATTCTACCAACTTAACATGCTTTTATTTAAGTATACTTGTTTGTAAGGTACATTCCATACACCTTCTTTGGATTGTTACTCTATCGTATTGTTACTACTTATATTAAAACCATTACAACATTTATAAGAGCTCTCATTTACAAACAATATTCGATTCAAGCATGACATTAATTTTATTGCTTAAGAATTTTTTTTTAACCTTACTATGTAATTAAATTATTTTTTTAATATTCAGAGGTAGGAGAATAAGGCTCGTTTTACACTTAAGCGGTTTTAGGCAGCGCGGTTCTAATTCGGTGGTGTTTACGCGGTCGCCGAACAAGTGTGAAGCGATAAGCGAGGTCAAACCTCGCCCGCCTAGTAACCGAAATGATGCCGCTTTGCACCGAACACCCCTTCGAGCCCCTCAGGTTGCTAGGCGGTTTCAACGCGGCTGTAGGGCTATACACTATTATAGCTCTGTGCACAGATTATCGGTTCAGTTTTTGTTTCGAGCTTAACTACTCAACATGTTGTCTCTATAAAAGCGGTTAATAGTATTAATTAATTGAGACAACAGTGTTGTGAACTATCTTTACCAGGCTTCCTTCATTATGAGTGATGTTGATATAGATTTTTTAATTTCTCTTAGGATAAAACAAAATAAAAATATAAGGACGGGAATAAAACCTTGGAAGCATGGAAGGACGTTTTGGTATGCATTCCCTTACAAATGTATCTTGCTGTTGAAGAGAATCTTTTAACGTTGATGTAAATCATCAAACACATCCTAAATTTATTTGATTTACTTGATTAAATCCTTTAAAAAGTGGTAAAATGTCCCTAATTCTCTTCTTTTCATAAGAATAGGATAGACTCAATATTGTCTATTGTATAGCTTCGTCATTTTATTCGTCTGTACAGAACAACATAGCAATACACGTCCTCTTTTCATGGTGAATAGAAAGCAACTGGTTGAAATGGACAGGGACAGTCTATCGAAAGTAAACCTGATGGAAACCTTGTAAATGTGAAAAGGTCGGCGATATTCCCGCGGCTACCGAACATAGACCGAATTTGAACCGCGCCGCCTAAAACCGCTCAAGTGTGAAACAAGCCTAATGAAGATTACAAAAATAATAATCTTATATAATATAAATGATTTTATAATGAATTATGAGAAACTGTCCTAAACTATCAGTGCAATTAAAATATTAGGACAGTTGTTTTAAGGAAGAAGACAACAATGATTATAATTATATCCAAAAATGAATAATTTTATTAAAAGTGGAAATATATTAAAATCAGTGCTTTATAAGAATTATAAAATTTTAATACACCAATTAATAAATCCTTAATCCTTCCTTTACTCCGTTTTTTCCCATTTAATTGGACCTACTGAATTCATTCATCTCCTACAAAAATTATTTTAATAGAGAACATTATGGAAATATAAGATGATATAAAACAATTGTTTTTATTAAGGCCATAAAGTACTGAGATTGGAATAATCAAACACCAATTCACAAGAAGGGGATTCAAAGAAAATGTCTAAAATACTACTTATTTAGTTAGCAAATCAGCTTTTGGCCTTCATAAAGCCCATGCGCTGATTATGGAAGAACAAGAAATATGTTTTTTACTTACGTGGTTTGTTTTATCTGCCCCTTTTATATTATCTAGTGTTCTGGTAGGGCTTATTAAGGGTGAGTAATAAACTTGAAGAACGTTACTTAATCTTTGATGGGTGTGATTCCCTCTTCAGATTTTTAAGAAACAAACTTATTCACAAACCTTCACTAGGAACAGTAGAAGGATATTTTTTTGTTTAAATATTTTTAATTAATACACAAATCCCCATATTAGCTAAAGTTTTATTCAAATTTTACCTAATTTGTAAAGTGTATATACAAATAAATGTTGTTTCAGGAACGTCGATGCCTTGAAGAGAGGCAAAATATAGCCAGAACTCAGTTAAGATGAGGTAAAGTAGTCATGTTTATTAATTGAATATAATGAACTTAAGTCTACCATTATGATGAAGACATTAGACACAGAGGAGACATGTTTACCACTTAGCTATGACCTACGACCCCCCCCCCCCCCCCCCCCCCCCCCCCAAAAATTTACTAATTACCCTTTCACAGAGTACCAAAGGTTTAAGAACTTTTTAATAACAGGTTACTTTAAAGATATTGACCAAAGCGTGTTCATACCTTATCTCACACAACCTCTTTCAAGAACATTTTTTTTTTCTTTTCATTTCAAAATCCAAAAAATAAAAAAATGAAATATGATAAGAATGATGAGCATTATACGAGTAAAAGAAAGCTTTGACATTGAATTAAGCAAATAATACAAATAAATTAAATCAATTTACCAGCTTTGAAAAACAAATACATAAAATCACATTATGGTCCTCATGAAATCACGTGTTTTAACACATTATTTATTTAGCAACAAACATTTGAAAAAAAATCTATACATTTTAAATTAATTATCTTGTACTTTTTTTTATTTTTTGATACTTATTAAATAAGGAAGGAGGTTGTAAACTCTAATTTTTATTTTACATAGTTTTAATGGGTAAAATATAATTAATAATGTATGATAATGAATATATGATCATAAAGAATCAGGATTAATAATGAACAATAATGTAAAAAATATACCTTGTCATTTTAAAGGATATAATTAATTAATCGAAACTTATGAATCTAAATAATGGTACAGATAAAATTATAAATAAAAATTAGGCACTTCAGCATTAAATGGATGCAACTTCAAATATATATTTTTTTTTAATAAAAGGCCAATAATTCAATAAAGTTAATATTTTTATCCAGTATATTAGACACACAATTCCACAAAAACAACCTCATAATCAAAGATAAGTTTAACAAAATTATTTAAAATCCACTAATAAATATTAGTATTTAGTCACAATTGACAGCCCATAAGCTTATTTTATTTATTCGTTTCACTTCAAAAATAAGGTAGCAAAAATTACAACACCAAAAAAAAAAAATTGTATTAGCATCCTATTAATGCAAAAGAACCTAAAATATAAACAAATTCATCAAACAAACCGAACTAATTCACCGGAAAAAACAATACTTAATAAAAATATAAAATCAAAAAAAAATATACCTAACATAGATGTACCTAAGTAAATTGACTCAACTTTTTTTTAAAATTCCTAAGTTTTTCTTTAATGTTTTATTATCACAGAACAAAAAAAAAAAATGTTGAACTATTTTTTCCCTTTTTTTTACAGAAGGGAAAATTAGTTCGCAAAATGTGTTTTTTTTACAATAGTAATTTTGAACTTGAATGAAACAGTTTTTTAATGATTCTAGAGGAAAATTAATATTAAACTGTTCACATTAAGGCAATGAAATTGATTGAAATGACGATTAATTAAGTTAATATTTTAAATCCCTTGAAATGCAAATTTGTTAAATTAAAATTAAATAAATTATCTAAAGAGCATTAATTTATTTATTTATTTAAAATCTTTTACTTTAAGAATAATTTTAAAATTAGTACCTACTAAAACAGAATGGAAGAAGATAAAAATTAAGCAGTTAAATCAGTATAAAAATTGGGGTATTAAACATGTTACAACCACCTCCAGACTCTAGTGGTTCTAGAAATTATAAGATATGAAGTGATAACATAAACCACAAAACTGGATACTTTTTATCAATTCTCTAGTACCTCAAATACTGGAAGGTGAATTTATAAGCCAATAACAATGCAAACTATCTTATTTTTCTCTGGCTGGAGTTGAGCTGAATGGTAAGCAGTAAACTTTCCACCAATCAAATAGGATTCAGATAAGGGCACAGTCTTGATACAGAAAGTGGCAAGATAGCTGGCTTATTTGAAATGAGCACCCTGAAGCATGGAGTGGTTTGAGGAAGGTGGGGTCACCACGTTGAGTTGGACAAAGGAGCATTGAGGATCTGATGTGGTGTTTCATTTCAACAAGGCCTCATCTCCCTAGGGGAAGATTTGCAGTGGACGGCAGAGCACTTGCCTGATTTATCCTTCTGGGACTTCTATTTGTGGGTTTATATGAAATCCCTTGTCTCGGCAACCACTAAAGAACCCAGGATGACCTGAAGACCAACATTCTCAAAGCAGTTGCCAACATATCCAACGCTATGGTGAAGAGAGTGATGAGAAACTTTAGAATTCAACTCACTCAGTGCGTTGACATAAGGTACCATGATGTTATTTTTGCCTGATATAATTTTTAAAATGGTGTGAACATAAACTTTAAATGATCCACTAAATGATAAAAAAAAAAAAATTATGTATAATGATATCTTCAATACTTTTTGTTTTATTGCATTTTTAAATCAGCAAGTTATCTTGCCAAAACCAGCATAAGTGTTTAATGGTGGTTGTAAAATGATGAAGCTGACACCACTTCAAAAATAGACCACCAGTTCAGAAGCAGACCCTGTAGAAATGTAGTGGTGTTACCATCTGCTGGTCACCCTTCTATTTAAAACATGGTTTCGATTTACTCTGCTTCGCTTTTGGGGGCTACCCCTCACTTTATGATTACTATTTTTACTGTGAAACATATATCTCACCTCTATAGGAATTGAACCCAGTTAGGTCAGTGTTAAGACAAGTTCAATGGAAGCTTGAGCATGTTAACCACTCTGCTAAAACTCCCCCTGCTTTTTAAATAATAATTGTAAATAAACAGGTAAAAACCACCTAATACAAGGATATACTGATATTTTATATATTACGAATTCTATACTTCATTTTAATTTGGCATCAACGGATAACTATTTTTAAAATTTATTTAATTAAATATGAATAAGTACCACAAAAAAACTATAAAATAATAAAATTCCTTTTTAATATAATTTGTAATAGTAAGTCATTTCAACCAAATTTCAATACAACTATAACAATTGCACACACATTTATTTATTTATTATATAAAATACATGAAGCAAGTTAATGATTAACAATGCTTTCGTTAAACCTATATATCACTAATTAAAAAGGCAAAAAATAAAAGCTAGGTTTTTCTTAATATCCTAAAAATTATTGCGCTAAATATACCTTTTTAATATAATTTGTAATAGTAAGTCATTTCAACCAAATTTCAATACAACTATAACAATTGCACACACATTTATTTATTTATTATATAAAATACATGAAGCAAGTTAATGATTAACAATGCTTTCGTTAAACCTATATATCACTAATTAAAAAGGCAAAAAATAAAAGCTAGGTTTTTCTTAATATCCTAAAAATTATTGCGCTAAATATACCTTATATACTAATAGCTCAAGATTTTTATCATTCATGTTTTCTTCAATGTGTATTATATATATTTCGGCACGATGATAATCCAAATCATTTTTTGTTTTATGTTTTCATAAAATGAACGATTCTTTTCTCTTTTTTAAAACACATAGAAAAGATCAATGCAAGAATAGAAGTAAGTTTAAAGAACAACAGTGATGGACAAAGTTAATCAATTTAATTAAGGGAAATAATAATACCAGCCCATAAAAACCAAGTTTTTATTATAAATCCTTTATATTTTTGCATTTTAGTTCTGAAGGGAAATATTGGTATTCATTCATTTCAATTTTAAATAAATAATTTAAAATTAATTAATTAGTAACATTTAATTAATTATTATATTTGTTACAATGATTTTGTATCGGTAGAGAGTCGAAATGCCAAGATTCAGCAAGATTGGATAATTAATTGAATTTTTATTTATTGTATTACTTTTTTAAATTTAATTATCCCATTCATTTTGAAAAAGATAATTTTTTTAAATTTAATTAATTAATGAAATTAATTAATTAATTAATTTGTTAAAATGTTTTTATATTGGTAGAGTCTATGTGCAAAGTTTGAGCTCGATTGGATGACTGGAAGTGGGTTAACTAGCCCTCCAAAGATTTTATATACCAACCAATTAATTAATTAATTAATTAATTTTTTATTTTATTTTTAATACTTAATTTTTTAAAATTTATTTAATCCATTCATTTTTTTTAAAAAAATAATTAAATTGAAAAATTAATTAATTAATTAATTAATTAAATTTAATTAATTATTTAATTTGTTAAAATGTTGTTGTATTGGTAGAGAGTCTATGTGCCAAGTTTCAGCTCGATCGGATAAGTAGAAGAGGGTTAACTAGCCTTCCAAAAATGTTGACGCCAGGCACCCAGTCCCCCAGGCACCCAGGTACCCTAGCTAGGCACAAAAGTGAAGTTAATATAAAGGATTTAAAAATAAAATAGTTACAACAAAATATATAAACTTCGGTTTTCTGGTGAAGTACTTATAATGAAGGGTTTGAGTATTTCAACTTGATGTGGATTTTCCCGGAAAAACAAAAACTTTATTTAAGAAGGCTAAATAAATTATAACACTCTGCATCTGTAGAGAAATATATTGAAATTATGCCCCATAAGAAAAAAAACAAAAAAACTTGAAAACTAAATGGATAAAAAAAAAGTTTTAAGAGACATTTTATTTTTTTAGGATAACATTAAATTTTAAATTCATAATTTGTTGGGTAAGTAGTAAAAGTACTGACCATCATCAGTGATAAATTATGTTCAATTACTTCTAATTAGGTAATTGCATAATGATTATGTTCACGGAGTGGGAGATGTGATGCATTAAGTACTTATTTGAACAAGCTTCATTCCAGAGACTTAGGATTTTAAAAAGTTTGCAATAACTAGAGTAAAAGTTGACTGATTTGGACGAAATTCGGCACACTGGTGCATCTCAGCATTTGTGACAACTGTACTGTTTTTTGGAAATTTAACACTTAATATTTTCAAGATGGCGGCCAATACTTAAGTCTACAATAGGAAAGGTTTCATATGGAGATGGGGGAAGAGTGTGACATGGTTTAGAGTAAAAGGGAGAACAGTAAAGTATCCCAAATTGCCTCTGTGACAGAGATTTATGGGATAATAACTTATGGCTAAAAGTTTACTGGGGTAATTCTGAACTTGGTCTAAAAAACTAGCCTCCACTAAGCTCTCTTTTTAAGCAAATTGAAGTTATTATGCAGTGTTTGACAAAATTATAAAATAAAAAAAGTAATTTTAACAAACATTACTTTCCTTGTCAAGCAGATATTTTGACAAAATTATAAAATAAAAAAAGTAATTTTAACAAACATTACTTTCCTTGTCAAGCAGATATTTTAGTAATTTATTAGGCGACAACAATAACTTTTTACTAAATTTGAAAGTATTTTTAATCAATCAGACTCTTAGGTTTATAAAAACATCTTTATTGAGGGGGTAGAGTGTTTGTAAAATTGAGTATATTAATAGTATTTTTCCTATTGACAAAAATATAAATTTTATTTAAGTGAATATTTGCATGAGTAGACATACCTGTACTCCTCAATGTAAATTGTTGTAAGTAAAACTTTTTATTAAAAAATAAACAGATATCCCTGACAAAATGTTGTATACTTTTTTAAAAAAAAAAATAAATAAATAAAAATATAGCTTGAATTAAAGTTGTTAGCAGATACAAAATAGCTTTTCTGTAATTTCTCAAAAAGAGAATAACAATAATTTACTTTTAAGGTACAGAAATTATTATTTAAATGTATTAAACAAATTTTTGGATTTTAAAATCTAACGAACTTAGCCTTTTATTGAATGCATGTGTACCAAAATTTAACTTTTATCAAGTTTTTCATTTTACACATACAAGAGCTTTGTAAAAAAAGTAAATAACAGGGTGCAATTTTCCAGCTCAGGGAAGCTATTAATAAAGTATATTCTTTAAAAATAAATAAATAATTTGCCAATATATATTCAAAATATTATTTTATTAAGTTGACTCAAAATTAAAACCCCCATAGAAAGCATTTTTTACTTCATATAGGAATAATAAAATGTTATCCCTTCATTTTTATTGCATTTTCAGGCACCATCTCGGGAAAAAAGAAATTGGATGTATTGATCTGGAAGTAATAAACTTTTCACTTTACCTACAAAAGTAATAAAAAGAAAAAATAATATAAAACACAAAGAGGAACTGAAAAATGAGCATTTATATATTTTCTACCAATTGAAAATTTGGCTCTAGTTTCTGAGTTAATTTGCAGTATCTTCAAATTATTTGATTTCCTTCAATCAAAATAAATGTTAAATTTTCCTCATTAGATCAGTTCTTGTAAGGTTTCGAAAACCGATATAATTGTTTTACCTAATCACTCAAGTGGCAGTCAGTTATTCGGCTTTATGACACTTAAGAATAACCAGTCCCTCTTAAATTTATTAAACGGACCTTTTTTAAGGGGATAACAGCGCAGAAGAAGTGTACGTGGTAAGAGATGATGCGGATCAGTTGTCGATGATAGATCTCTCAGCGATGCCATCAGTCTCAGTGATAAGGGCTCGTTCAAGGATCACTCTGCCTTCTTTGTACCGCTGATTCTCTTCGGTGGCAAACTCGTATATCCAACCTAATTTCGCACTGCAGTTTTTGCAAGAGACATCACGGACCATATGGCGTCCAGTTAACATCACTCTGTCTTGGACTTTGCTGAAATATATTCAACAGAAAGTTATTAATACAATTTAAAGAAAAGATAAAAAAAATAAATAAATGGTAGGAATATTAGAAAAACATGCCATTTCGAAAGTCATGTATGAATGTTTAATAAAAGTTTTGTTAGTGACATTGATCTGAATTAGCAAAAATGTTGGATACTTTTTCATTTCATACATTAAGGAAATCAAAACTGTTCTTAACATAAATATTGAGTAGAAACATTGTTATAAAATATTTAATGGATTTATATGCTATGAGAGAAAGGTTAATTAAATGTCTACAAACATGGTTGCCCACTTCCCAGTCTTTAATAAAGCATGTTAAGCCTACATGTACATACCGACTCCCCATTCTAACAGTACATGAAGGCAACTCTATCCATTGAGAGAACGGGTTAATTAAATGTTTACATACATGGTTGGCCACTTCCCAGTTTTTACTAAGGCATGTAGAGCCTACATGTACATACTGACCCCCCATTCTAACAGTACATGAAGGCAACTCTATCCTTTTGTCTGACTGTCTGTGGCAGGGCTGTCCCTAGGGGTTCAGGTGCCCGGGTCAAATTCATCTGTGTGCCCCCCATACCCCCCTCCCCCCTATTGCTATTTACCTATTAGTTTAAGATGGGGGGCCTGGCAGGGCCCCCTTGACGCGGCGCCCGGGGCAGTTTGACCAGTTGACCCCCCCCCCTAGGGACGGCCCTGGTCTGTGGTTTCTCTGTCCTCTATAACTTGTTTTATTTACGTTTGCATTGTGCACATAATTATTTGTATAGTGTTTGAATTTTCATTGGTTTTACTTATTTTCGACTTGGCCTTCTTTTCTATGTAAATTAGAATAATTTTGATGGCATTTACCTTTTCTTTACTTAATTATAAGAATCCCCTTGAAGCATTATTTAATAATTTGTGTATAATTTTTTTTATAATGTTTATACCTACAATTAAGGTCTTTGTGTGATTCAATTTCTTTGATAGGAGAAGTTTTAAAACATTCAATTGATGTCTGAGAATCAAACCACATATTTGAATTATTCGCCAACAATAATATCACTTTTTTAATACAAAAATATGAGGAATAAATCAGGGCGTAATAAGATATTTTCCATTGTTAAAAACTCATTCAATTTACCTTCTGATATTTGAAATAGCAATAAACTGATAACAATTATTCTATTCTGTGACTTATCTTATCTTATCATCTCTTTTAATGCATAGTGTCTACAGCGGTCCTCAACCTTTTTCAAACCACGTACCCCTTTTTGTGTATCATTAACTGTGCGTACCCCCTGACAACACACCTTATTTTTATTTTTTCATATAAAGAGAAAGTATTGTGATGATTTAGGGATCATCAAATCAAAATTTGATTAAGAGATTTTCATGGATTTACACGTTTTGAGGTCCCCTGAGTTCAAATAAGGTTTTTTTTAAGAAAAAAAAAATGTGTCTGTCATCTGTGCAGACACATGGAGCCTAAACTACTGGGCCTATTTTGATGAATTTAGCTAAAATTTTCAGGAAAATCATACCCCGAGTCGAAATCGATAAATTAATTTTGGCTCCAAATTTGGGGGCGTTACCCCCAAAAACTCTGTATATGTACAATATGTACCAATATACTTTTATGCTCGTTACCGCATACCCCATACCGATTTCCACGTACCCCCAAGCGATACGCGTACCACAGGTTGAGAACCGCTAGTCTAGGAGTTTAATACAGAAGCATAGAGTATAATTGCACTTTAATATCAAAATTATATGAATTGGCTGATGTAATAATTCAAAAGACTGGAGAGGCCAGCCTTGAGACAAACCAGAAGAATTCATAAGTTCTAAAAATTCAGTTAATTCTAAAAACTCGAGTGTATTAGCAAACCACTGATTTCAAGTTGCCCCTCAGGCCAAACTGGAGTGTGGCAAAAACTGTCTAAAAGGCGCTACACACCCCTCAACCATCTATCATGACCAAACTCCCCTCTTTGGGGGGAGTCTGGTCGTGTTGGGTTGAGGAGTCAGCCAATAGCGCTGCACACGAACCGACTCGACAGGAACCAGGGGTAGGGAGCTTTCAAAGGTCGGGTCCAGCAGTTTTAGTCTGGTGACAAGCCTATATATGCTCCACAAATCTCCATCGGTCCCGACAGTCGGGTATGTAGGGCTTTTACACAAAGCCCATCTATTTCATTCAGTGGTATGCACTAACAAATGGTTAGTGCACGTTTCGAAATATCGACGTTTCAAATGGTTAGTGGTTAGTCCAGGGTTTCATCGAAAAATATTGAGTAGAACCAGAGTTATTAAATATTTACAAGATTTATATGGCACATTGTCCCATTGAGAAAAGGGGTTAATTAAATTGTTAAGTATGTGGTTGCTACACTCTTAATAAATAAATAATTGTCCGTTTTCTTAAAAAATAATTCATAATATTTATTTCTCCTATATGGTCCCTAATAAACTAAAAATTCTATATTCTATTTGTCTAAAAAAACACAATATATTAAAACAGCATTCTTGAGGTAATAACCTGCACTTAATGTTTACGACTCTGTTAAAGAGAAAGGCCCTGCCTGTAGCCCCTGTAAATCTTGTGCTGATCAGTTCATTCCTGTTGGTTAAATTTGCATCGCAAGCAGCACACGAGAACAGCCTCGCACCTCCAAGATGCTCCAGAAATATCCGACCCATCTGTTAACATATAAAAACAAAAAATTAAGATTGAAGAAATTATAACCATTTTTAATAAGCGCTTTATATCCAATTCGATCTAGTTTATAATAATTATCACAATACAAGATTTCTCGCGTTATCTAAGGAAGGTAGCAGGCAAGACACAGAGAGGCAGCATCAGGGACTCAACCATTTAGGGCTGGAGGACATAAAGCCTGCAAAGCTCTCAACTATGATGGTTCAGACAAGTGAATAGGAAGGATGAGTACTGACAGACTTCCCCCAAGGGCCTTTTAAGCCAGGTGAGGGGAAAAGGCCCAGAGGGAGAAAGAGGACAGCCTGGATGGACAACATCACATCCTCTCTGGCTCAAAGAGGAATGTCCCAACATCGTGCCTGCACTTCTTCCACGGACAGGAGAGGGTAGAAAACATTTTGTTTTAACTCGACAACACAAGTTAGAAGAGGATTCGACTAAGTTATTAAGTAAAAGTTTTCTCTGAAATCTTTGAAATAACTCTCAACATTTGACCTTCACCGTCCAATTCATTGATTTAGACAACGTGCATTAGAAACAATAAGTGTTGGCAAACATTTCCATAAATTATTAGTCCGGCAGAGTTGATATCTATTGTTCCATTTTCTCAGAGATGAAACGAGTAAATGCGGAGATAAAAATATCAATTCAATTTATTTCAGTTATCAAAGAGATACTTTTCACATAATTAGGCTAATTTGATTCGTGGACTTTTTAACAAAAAAGCTTTAATGCTTTTTAAGTTATAAAACTGGGAGTAATTTTTTTCAAAAATAATTGTGTGCTGTCGAGGTCATTAACACAAAAAAAATTTACATATATACTTAAAAAAATGTTTATCCAATAATTTTTGTACCTGAGTTACCATTAATCCACATTAGCTTGAATTATTGAGATTACTTGTACTAACATCTAGAACAGGGGTGCTCAACCCATCGATCGATCAGATCTTTACAAGATTGTAAAAAAGAAATGCAGAGCCAACCATCACTGACTGGTATCAGTTTTTAAGATTTTGTATTTTTTTTTTTTAATTTAAAATTTAATAATTATATGTATGAAATATGTACTACGTTGCTAATAAACCTCTAACCTCGATTAATGTATATACTCTTTAATTATAAAAATTGGTCTAAATTTATGTTTTTGTCGCAATTTGCCACCGGTAGATCTCTTGATTAGTTTTATGGCATAAAGGTGATCCTGAGCTCATAAAGGTTGAGCACCACTGATCTAGAACCTAGATCAGGTCCATGCCCATAGTTTGTAAAAGATCATAGATACACTAAATTTAGATTTATTAGATATAGGCGTCTATGCTATTAATAAAGTTGATATGTTTGTGCTATATCTCATAACCTCAGCATGCTACTCCCTGGGAGGCATTTTGGTTATCAATAGAACACAGAACATTTAAATAGAATCATTCTTACAAATGATGCGAAAGGTAAAGATATTAAAATAACAATAAGTTGAACAACAATACGTTTGCTATTATCTGCTACTAACGTCTTTAGTGGTTTAGTTTGTCAGGAGTTTGCTTAATTAATTTGGTTTTAAGTAAGCAAGTATATCTAGATCAAATTCTTATTTTGGTAAATTATAAAGTGGTGCCTTATAATATGGATACTAACAATTATATTATAGATAATATACTAACTTACAAGACATATTTTATAATTAGGCAGAGAACGGCTCTTTTTCCTGTCGTACCTGCCATGAATCCCAGTAAAAGCAATTACATAACATGTGTAAATATACAGGAAACTTCTAGTAATCTATTCACATTTTCCAGTATCTTAACTTCTTTATTTAAAATTTCTAATCTCATAACATAAGTTGGCAGAAAGTTATTTCCAACTGCATAAAATATCTTCACAGTTTCACAGTCCTTTTTTCAAACCAAAGAATAAAATAACACAAATATTTTCAAGCAAAGACTGTTAACACTTATTTAAATACCAATTGTTGGGTGTGTAGTGTTCTTTTGTGATATCAATATATTTAATTTTTCTAAAATACTTCTAATTAGGAGGTCTTTATAAATAAAATTCAATATTCCCAATACTGACCTTTTCTGGTGTTTTTGTTTTGTACATAAGTTAGACGTGACATTAAACTTCGATTATTGTTTAGTGTCAACAGACTCAACTAATCAATCTTAATGTACAAAAACAAAGAGGCTAATTGGGATTTCCCAGCCTTTCACTAGTTCACACAAGTAAACTAGTTTTAGTAATACAGTGGGACAAAAATAACGATATTAATTAAAGATTAAGAATAGAAACAAGGAAATAAACAGTCTATAAATAATTAATATTAAACTATTACGAAATCTATAAGAAGCCAATGGGCAAGATATAAATGTTTATGCATCGATAGTTTAAAAACATTCTTACTGGTTATAAACAGCGTTATTACACAAATGAAATAATATCTCGAATCAAAAGAGAAAATGTATAAAACTATAATTAACAATAACCAGACAATTCAACGAGAAAGTTACCTTTGACGTAATTAAATATACAGAATAGGGTTTTTTCGTTTCAGCTGGACATATTGAAATACGTGATATCGATAATCAGTTTCAGATTATTGAGGCTAAACACTGTAATAAATAAAATCACTAAAAAAATCCGAACTTTGATACTATTCGATACTGCACCAGAAGAATCCCGTATTTGTCTCGAGATCCAAAAAAGTAAAGAGTGAGAAGCAGTAAAAATAAATTTAAAAAATCTTGAATCCGAAGCTGGTAGCTGTGGTGTATAAAGACGAGAACAACAAGCTGAATTTGTATGACAGGTCAGCTGACTTTTGTTGATATCGACAAGTGCTGCTATCTGTCCTAGAATCAACATTTTAGTGTAGTCTGTATGGTGCTGCTATCTATCAATTTTTTAACCAACTATATTCTAAAAACATTTCCTTTGACTTTAATTTACAATTAAAACCGAGTATTGTTATTATTAATCGATACTCGTATTAAAAACAATTTTTAACTCTACCATCACCTTAATTATTGTAAGTTGTTATTTTTTAAATATTGTTTTCCCATATTTGTATAATGTCCAACCGTTAAATATAATCTTCAAAGAGTGCGCATGCGTCCGGTGCCGAGATCCGGCTCTCGGATTGGTCCGTTTTAAAGTGCTTCTGATTGTTCTAAAATATGCCACTAGAGCTCCTCACTCTCTGAAACATGTCGACGGCCGACTAGTTACGTTCATTCGTTAATCTAGTGTGGGTAGGGAACTTTTTTAAATAATTTTTCCCCCGATTATTATGCGGTATTTGATTAAACTTGCGAACCGAACAGTTGTTTTCCGCGAAGTGAAATTACGAGTGCGCTTTTAAAAGAAAATAAGCGAAAAAAAATGCTGGAACGTTCACAAAGTCTATTGGATTATTTATCGTCAGTAACATCAAAGAACTTCAAAGGCTCTTCAGAAATCGAGGTTCGTCTTTATTATTATTAATCTCTATTTCTTTTAGTTTTTTTAAAAAATCTTAGAGCACATGTTACACGATATTTTCTTTTGTCAAATGACGATTACCTTGCGTAGAAGTCTAGTTTCTGTGGGGATGGCAGATCAAAGGCAACCTTTGATTAGGTACACTGATGTCTGCCATCTAAGCCTTTTTGAAGATCGTTCCAACTTCTTAAACGTTATCCGTTTTTATAACTGAGATTTTGTTCTTTGAATTCCGTCGTATAGTTATTCTATTTATCTGTTTAATCCGTTACAGCAAATCTATTTTTATCTTTCTCCTAGGTACCGAGTTTTTCTTTATTTTCTCGTCCGTTTCCTTTGATCTGTTCCCCAGTATCGTATGTTCTTTGTGTTGTGCGAATGCCTAATTTGTAAACATGTTTTTATAGCCATTGTTTTCTCCCTCGGTAACTTTATTTTGTTCGTTTTGTCTGCTTTTAATTAACGATTCGGAAAATACTTTTATAAGATTCTCTGTTTTGTGTTAGAGGGTTATCGGGCATACTCACCGTTGCCACGTTCGACTTAAATATAACTTTTACATTGTTATTTTACCTTCTAAATCACTATAATTCTACTAAAGAAGTAAATTTTAAACAACTTTTGTTTCTCGACTGTTGAATTAAACGTAGTTTTGTATTGGTTCTCTTTATCAATATGATCAAAAACAAAGGTTGGTATAACTTCCCTTTGATCCTAGTGCCTACATTCCTTCACATCAAAGCAGATTTATATGTGCTTTTTTTAATTTTGAAATCGTAAGAACAATTGGATCTTTTTACGAGTTAGGTATTAATCGTTTAAGAGTTTATTAATGTAGCTTTTTGCTCCCTACTGATAATTACATATTACATTTGACATCTAATACTTATCTACCTTGCCTTAATTTAATAATATACCTTTTAGTCAATTACTAACTACTAAATTAAAACGTGCACTTGCTTTGAAATTCTTCTTTGCTCATCAAGAGAGCAAACGTTGGTATAATACAGTAAGAAATAAAATTACGATTTTTTTAATTCATTACTTTACCTATTACTGTGTGTAGTGGGTAAGTATTTCTAAGATCTATTTAAAGTCTAATTATCATCATTAATCAACCATTTTTTTAAAATTTATAAGTGAAATTAAGTATTATTTTAATAATGAACTGTCAATCTGTATAATATGATGGTACAGTCCCTAAAATATATTGTGCTTAATAGGGTACTCATATCTGGGTTTGCTATAGGTAGGGAGTATTTATATTAATTAATATTCAATCAATTTTCTTTTAAATTAATAGATTTTATATATCTGAATTTTAAAGTTCAATCTGGTCAAGACGGTGTGTTGCGGATTTGGTTACCGCATTCTGAAGCATTGCCTAAAGTACATAATGCTTATAACTTATTTATAACTCATAAAATTGTGCTGTCGGAAAGTTCTTTTCTGAATGGACTGCTCCGATGAATTTGACTCTACATGTACAAACGATATCATGAAACTTAATCGTAGTTAATATCTTATACACCTTAGTTGTCTGAAATTTGGCTAATTTGTTAATTAGTTAATGGCTGTGTTGGTTTGATTTGTAAATGTTGGCTCAAGCATCCTTAGAAAAGCTCTGATATCAAATCCTCACCTTTCTAAGACTTATTCTTATTTTCAACCTTACGTCTAGATTATTGGCTTTTTTTATTATGGTTCACTCTAATTTCTTAAGTAAAGGGGTATATGTATATCCAGTTAATGTGCATGAATGGAAGTCATATAGTTTTAACAGCTGATGGAGCCTTGGTTTATGGCATGAGCCCTGTGTGATCCGTAACATGTACAGTAAAAACCTTCTTATCAGGTTTTGGCGGAACAGGCCATTGGTTTAACCAGTCGTTCAGCAGGAGCTGACATCTCATTAGACATCATATCGAGCTTTCTAACCTGATATATAAAAGGCTAAATCTTTTTGCCACTGTTTTGTGAAGATATCTATTGACATGACAGCTGTTAATTGTAGTTAGCTGGGCAGTTTACATATTGCCGTTCAGTATACTGTAATGTTTTAGAAGTGGTTTTGTGTCACAAGACGAATTTGGTTTAACCGGCCATTTTATTATCTGGCCATGGGTTTGGTCCCAAGGTGGTCAGATAAGAGGGTTTTTACTGTAAGAATATAGTTGTATAAGCACTTTGGTAGGCCTAAAGCCTTTTGTGGGCTATTGTGTAAGTGCTTACATATTTGGTTCTTTTGCTAAGATGAGTATTTTAGGTTTGTTCCAACCACACTTCAAACTGGTTTGGAACTGTCCGACGCATGTGCAACGGACCACAATTGATCGTTTGAAACTAGTTTGAAGTGTTGTTGGAACAAACCTATTTACTTTTTTGTTGATTATGATCAATATTCATGGAAGATAAGTTTTAGTTGTACTCAAAGTGGTCACCTTTTTATACCGAGGCATTGAGTCAGTGCCTTCTCAGTCATAAGACAATATACTGCATCGAACAATAATCAGACAATATAAGTTAGTCGTTAAAACCAAGATTTTGTGGAAAGTAGTCAACTCATGAGATAAAGTAGATTTATTTTATTATATAGATACAAATACTTAGTATTTTATTTTTGATTAGATTTATATTTAAGCTGTACCTTTGGTACATTTATACTGGAGTTATTTTGTAGCTGAACGCTTAGACTGTTGTAATAAAACTGTTCTAAGATAGAGTTATACTGAAACGGTTGAAGCATCACTGCCGTGAATTATATTGATACAGAAATCTTAGACAAAGTTTTACAGGAGTTAAGCTTTTAAATTGAATTAGTTTTACCCTTACAAATTATCATAAAAAGCGCTAATGAAATCCATTTAACATTAGGAACTGTTCATCATTCATCAATAGTAAAAAATGGTAGTTGATGTCTAGCCAACTTATGTGGTCTGATTTAAATGCTAGAATGATTTATTTTTATTTTAGTATTATGAATCAATTATTTGAGTTTAAGTATATGTATTATTATTTTTTATTTTATTCGATTCAAAAAGACAAAGTTCATACTCCCCTATTGTTATTTGGAAATTCTCTTGAATTCAGCTGTATAGGAGGTGCCTTAAAAAGATTTTACTTTGAAACGATGTGATTCATATTTGTTTAGTTTTACATACTCTAATAATTCACTGTGAAGGAGAAAAAACTTGAATACAAAATTAAAGTGTTGCAAAGGTTTTTAAATGATGTTTGAATGTGTTAAAAGTTGATTGCTTGTTTGTGACTCATATTACTTTGTATTGCATGCACTCCATTACATAGAGGAAGAGGAAATATTATACAAAATTGAAATGAAAATGTATTCTTAAGAAAAAAATTATTTTTGCCGGATCTAATAACTCCTTCTATCGGGACAATTATTTTTAATAACAATCATTAAATTGTTATTTTTAAGATTTTTTTTTTAATTTAAAATTGAACATAAAAAAATATATATGTTAGGTAGTGAATATTATAATTTAATTTAATTTATGGCTGATCAAATAGTTTTAAGTCTGATATTGTGTTATTATATACAATATATTTTCCTTCTCACCTTGTTTTTACAAACACTAAGTACGTTCAAAAATAGAATTTATCTATTTTTTATTAAAATGCATGTTGATAACTCAGCTGTTCTACATTGTTACATCAATACTAAATGTTAATGGTAGTAAACTATAATGTAAGTTTGAAGTCAAATTAGCTTATCTTTTATTTTAAAGATTAAAGATCTAAGATTTAAAGATTTGTTTCCCCATAGATTATGATTTACTATTTGTTAGCGATATTTATTTTCTCTTTTTATTCGTATATTTTAAGCGTTCTTAGAGAATATTTATTTAGAATCCTTGTCAGGCAAATTCCCTTTTAACTCATTTTTTAGGACCAACACCTCAATTAGGTATATGCTCAACAAGAAATACGTCGGGAATACACGTATACATTGCACCTTAAGTACATTTGTAGCTCGTACCCAGTACCCATAATTTCTACCCTTTTTATCAGCGATATCTTCAAGATGTTGTTTTACTATTTAAACTTGCTTTCTTAAGGGGTGGTGAAGGAGGTGGTAGGGGTAGGTCATTATTAGAATTTTTAATTTTTGTTGTGAGGATATGTTTTCAACTTCAAATCTTTTGCCTTTAAAATTACCCTACCTCTTTTATCCCTAAATACGAAATTCTAATCTTAATCATTTAACTTGTATTATGAATTGCTTTGAGGCAAGTTTTTTGAAATGGTGCTAATGACGAGATGTTTTTCTGTAAAGCCGATATTGGTATTATGTAAAATAGACAAGGCTAAATATGAAACCAGTCAATCTTCGAATGTTTTTGACAGGACCCTAACTGTTGTCTCATTTTATTTTTAGTCTCGGAAGATTTTGTTTCTTTATTTTGCTTTTTAACCATTCATTCTACATTGTCTTGTCTTTTTCTTTTCTTTTTTCTTCTTTCATCAGTCACTAATTTTTTTTTTTTTTTTTTTTTTTCGTCTTCTCTTCTCTCTTTGGCTTTATCTCGGTCCGACCTTAGTTTATATTTATTTCTTTTGTTTTAGGTGGTGTTTCTTTGTTTTGTTTTGTTTTATATCTCCTCTTCAAATTAGCTCCGGAGGTAGAGAGGAGAATTGCTTGGACTGACTGGTTCAAGGTCTGAACTGTCTTCTCTTCCATGCCGCTTCTTAATCATTCCATTCCTTACTTCCAGTCTTCATTCCATTCCATTCCATGCCGTCATCGTTCCTTCTATTTTTTCCTTCCCTTCTCCTCTCTTCTCCTTTGAGCTGTCGATGCCGCCCTGGTGAACCCGTCGGAATGTTGATCTTTTTCTCTGTATCCATTATATCGACCTGCTTGAGTTTATTTTCTGTCCTGAGAGTTCGATTCTTTTAATTTCTTTTATAAATTCTTTTTAAGTACTTTAATTATTAATTTATGTCTTCCGTTCTCTTTTACTTGTCGGCGTTTCCTCTTTTATGTTAGGTGTACAAAATTGGTATTTGTTATTTATTCATTTTTTTTTCTTTGTATGTAAACATTTTTTTCTTGCATTATTGCCTCTTGATTTGCCCATTGTGTTAGTTAATGCTATATAACATAAATATATTTTAAAATAAAATGTTTAAATGCTTTCTAATATAATATATTTATATTAAATAATTACATGATAAAAAGAACTTTTTATATACTACGTTTTTTAATTCAATTAATTCATTTTTTATTTACTTGGTTTACTTATTCTTTTTTGCTGTCATTCAATGTTTACCTCTCAAAAAAAAATCTTATTTTTGAAATCTGTCAAAATGAAGGATTGTAAATATTGGGGATATGACAAAACAAATAAAATAACATGCGGATTTTTTCCGAACTAACTTTCCATGCAGCAAATTTGCTGAAAACGAATTAAATTCTGCTGAAAAATTACTAAAAGCATTAAAATAATGCATTGTCATCGTGTTCTGAGCTGTTCTGAAAGTTTCAAATGTCTAGCTACTCGGGATGTTAGTTAAAATTGGATTGCAAGATTTGTACCGGACAAACAAACATACAAACAAGAAACCAAGTTAATAAAAACGTAGTAATAAAAATAAATAAGTTGATTATAAAAAGAAAAATATTTTAAAAACAAGCTTTTATTCGTATTTTTCTCGGCAAACCCTTTCATTTGATACCCATATCATAGGCGTGCTTAAAAAATAACTAGTCCGCCATCTTGGGCTGTCCGCCATATTGGATTTAGAATGACGTCACTTAGCTAACAATGCATTGTCATCCAAACTAAACGTGTATGCGAAATTTCAATTCAATCGGTTGAGAATAACCGCTTTAATATCAGTTGCAACATTTGACCCGAACATACATACCAACATTGCAAGTTAAATAAATAATTGTAAAAAAAAAATAAAGTCCTTGTAAATGTAATTTTGTCTTAATGATAGAAGTATATTTGTGCACTCTTAACAACATATGTTGTTAACTATGTTGTCTACTAGTTAAATTATATCTAATTATCTCAAATCACTAATAAATAGATAACATTTTCATTTTTTTTTTAAAATGAATCATTCAATAATTATTGGAATACGTCAGTAACCTCATGTAGTTACAAAATGTTATGAGATATGTCTAATTGTATGAATGTTTTCTTTCTAAGTTGTAATTAATATTCATCTAACGAATATTAAATTACTATTGTCTCTACAATTAAACATAAAACACCGTGCTTCTTTCGTCTGTTCATTCTATAATTAATTATTCGTTTAACAATTAATGCTTTTTACTATCGGTCAATCGCTCTCAATTAAATTGCTAAAATAAAACCTTAGTAATTACCCTCTTAAATAATAGTAACTAATTTACTTGATTTACCTACTCTAATTTGTTTACCACTTATTAATAATTCCTTTGTTTATATAACTATTAAGACAAAGGGATATCTTGTCTAAAGAACTTTGGAACAAAGAAACATCAAACTTTCTGTAGGAAAGGGTAAGAAATAATAATCACTTAGTCTAATTTACTATTAAGACTTTAAAACAAAGGGATATTTACACAAAAGTACATAATTTAAGTTCTTTTTAAGTTGGGTCTTTTAAGGAAATTAAACGCCTCACATTTGCGATGTTTCAATCTCTCCTTGAATCATTCTCAAGCTAAAATCATTGTTTATTTCAATATTACACATTTACAAAAATATAATTACTGTATATTAATATATTATTGTTCATTTATTGGTATTAACAGTAGAAACTTGCACCCTTAGTTACCTTACTGACAAGCTGATTACATTGTTTTGCATAAAAATGCTTGTAGGTATACGTATAAATATTTGAATCTTACTAATTCACGTCAATTCACCTTAAAATATTGAATATAGATTAATAATGAGTGATGATACCCACATATTATGTATGTTATTAAGATAATAAACTAAAGATCGACAATTTTTATTAGATTTGTACTTACTGAAATCAGGTACTGTCAATTACACTATTTGTTAAAAATATCTCAGACATTGAATTTTACATATATGTATTTGAATTTAAAGTTATAGGTTATATGGAAGTTTTAAGTTTAAGTTGAGAGTAGGAATATGCTGTTTTTAGAACAATTATGTAAACTAAATGACTAACTAATCATTATTAATGTGTTTTCAATATTTTAAGGTGAATTGACGAGAATTAGTAAGATTAAAACTTTTATGTATACCTAAAATTCTACAAGAATTTTTGTATAAAACTATAACAATGACAATGTAATCAGCTAGTCAGTCAGGTTAGTAAAACTGCAAGTTACTATTGTAAAAAAAAAACAGAAATTATATGAATTTGTAAATGAATAGGTATGTGATTTTTAGCGTGAGAATGATCCAGGGGGGGGGGGGATCGAAATATTCCATATATATTCATCAAAGTAATTTTAGGTAACCAAGTAAATCAGTGCTTGAAATAACATTTTTTTGCCTTAAAATTGCTTTTGTTCATAAACTGTTATTCTGTTTTTTATACATCGATTTTTTTTTATTATTTTTTTAAAAATTATTTTTATATACATATACCTATATATTATATATACAAGTATTTCTAATCAACAATAAACTTGGCTATTTCTGTAAAATAGAAGAGTAGCACCAAGACTTTCAATATCCGTTGACTTCAAATTATTTACTCCAATATCCTCAAGAGAATCGCAGATGCAGCCTCTTTATGTATTTAGAGAAAGCACACGGTTTCTTATTTATTTGTTTTTGTGTAAATAAGACAAGTTTGTGGGTCAAGGCTAGCGTGTTGGGACTGAGAACGGCCTACTCGAGTATTTAGCACTGCATTGCTCAAACTCTCACTACAGCTTACTTACTCTAACAACTGCATCAACAAGTTAAACAAATGTAGAAGTTTCGCAAAAAATAATTATATTTCCCTTAACAATTTTATGTTGGGAATTGTCTTTATTTTGATTTTAACTGTGTTTAATATGCAATTTTTAATGAAGTTATAGGCATTTTAAATGTCGTTGACTAATAATGTATGCATTTAAGATATTTGATAGCTTTTTCTAATTAAAATTTTTGTTAGGATTAGTAATTTTATCTAATTGAACTTATGTGTCTATTGTCAAACTACACTGATAAATTAGTAAAAATTATACAAACTGGTTACTAAAAACCATTATAAATTATCACTAAAAAAATCTTGCTCTGACGTTTATGAAGAGGCTCCATCTTATCTCCCCACCAGAGATTCTGCCCTGCATTTTAAAATAACTACTTTTCAGAGGGGAAAAAATTTATTGTTGTGAGAAATAAGAATTTAAAAGTGATAAAGTACAAAGCTTGGGTACCGCTGTCGCCACTTCTTATCTAAGAGCAACCAGCGTCCTCAGACAGCGGCGGTTCCTTTTATATCATTTTTTATTTTTATTTGTTTAAACACATAATGTAGAATGTTTTCCCTTTTGGAACTTATCTCGGTTTCATGCTTATATTTATTTTTTTAACCAATCTATTATCATTTTTTTAAGTCTGGGAATACCCTGTGACCTTGGCATGCTAATGTATTTTTTTATGGTGCAAAATGTTGGCCCAATACATTTCTTAGTGGAATTCAGATATAGGTATGTACTGTCCTCCACTTAAAAGATTGTGTCTTCCTTGGGACGAAGATAAATGGGGGCAGGGGATGACCATAGCCAATTATGGCCTTCGACCCATTTAAGGCTGGAGTTTCGCCACTTTGGCAAGACTTTGGATAAGTGGTCTTTTCTTAGGACTTTATCTACAAATAAGTCTAGCTCTTGTCTACTAAAGTCATTTGCAGTGCTTATTAATCTAATCATAAAGAATTTTTATCCTTGCAATTGGTGGGTAACCTCAGTATTAGCAAAATCTTTGAAGTTCTTCACTATCTAAATTTAAATTTACTAATTTTTTTATTATATTATCACTGACTTAAATGACCCAATTCCTACTTAAACAAAATATAGCGATGATATATTTTGGATTCTTTTGTCTAAAGAAAACGAAGATTCAGTTCGTAGTTTTTAGAAATGAAATATCTTATAAATACATCTACCGTCTCTCAGTGTTAAAATTATTGTATGTTACTGAAACTATTATTAAAAATACTTCTAATAATAATATCCTCAATGTCTGCCTCGTTCTTTAAATATATCCCATGAATGTCATTTCGTCACTAAAAAGCCATTTTAATGAATTGTTTGTTTCTAAAATGTCGAGCATAGTTATTTTTAGATATTTTGGTCTCATCGTGGTTGAAAAATGTCAGACTTGTTATTTTTTGATAGGATTTCTGTCGTAATTTTAAAAAAATTAGTGTTAGACTATTGTCGTCTCGTTAAAAATCAGATTTTTCTATTTGGTTTTATTTAGTTTGTACCAGTTTAAAGTTTAAGGTAATTGTTAAATAATAATTGGAAGGTAAACATTTGATTTGGTATTGTAAGTCTTTGCTACTGCAAGAGATAAAATATATTTTTTTTTAAGTTATTGAGGTGCTTCAAATTTTTTTCATTTTTTGGACTCTTTTGTTTGAATCGTGATTTTTTTTCCCCCCTCCAACGTATCTTTTATTTTATGTTATATTTTTAAAACGGAGTAAAGTATTTTTTTTTTCCTTTGTCTTGTTTGATGAGTGTGACTGTGTGGCCGAGTGAGCGGCTAGCGGCTGCTAAGCGAGAAGAGAGAAGCATCTGAAAGGTTTCTCCTTGACCGAGGGGCAAGCTGTTCTCCGGCCCCAGTCTGTTCCCCACTCTGCAAGTTCTCTTTCATGTTTTGCCGCGGCCCAGGCTAGATTAGCACCGCTTCTCTCTCAAGTCTCCTTGGTCTAGAGATAATCAGCCTGCTCTCAGTCCTGTCGCCTCTTTCCCCGTGCCTTCAAGCCTTCAAGTCTCTCCTGGCTACAATGGCCGACCCCTCGTTGTCTACCGGGTCTTAAGACTTGGTCCGATATAGCATCCCACTGTCTTACTGTGGCCCTACACGCTACTTCTCGGTAGACGGAAAAAATGCTCACGGAAAAAATGCCCACGGAAAAAAAAACCCAGGAAAAAATGCCCACGGAAAAAATGCCCACGGGAAGAAAAGTCCAAAATAATTAACTTTAATTGTTAATGGTAGTTTTTAATTATGATATTATTTAATTTTTAACGCTAACAAATTTTAACCTATTTTTAAATAGAATAGCGATTAAGATTATTGTATTTTTGAGTTATATAACTGTAAAAGTACTGGACAAAAGATGCATTTTCTTCAAAATCGTAGGGTTTTTACCTGGTATGACTAATCACCATAATTAAATCCCTACAATATGTTATGATACAGTACTACAGTACACAATATTGTAGCAATAACAATATTGTACAAACATACACACTTGTTGCATCAATAGGTCAGATAGCACTGACGATTGTTATCCGACGGGAAAGGATTCCTACTTCAGCAGTGTTCATGTGTTAATGTTCTTTTTTTAGATGTGTTAACCGTTTGAACATATTAACATTCTAATTGTCTTGGTTTTTATCTAAAATATATGATTTATCAAAATAATAATGTGTAATAATGAAACTAGCTGAAGACTGGTCTGTCTACTGGTCATTACAAGTACAAAAAATAATTATTATGCCCTCCTCCTTCTCAATTTGCTTCCTATACGCCGTAGAAACTCCTCTCTGTTCTCCCTAGAATGGCTATTCTACTTAAAAATAGGTTAACATTTGTTAGCGTTAAAAATGAAATAATTATAATTAAAAACTACCATTAACGATTAAAAATTAAATAATCATAATTAACAACTACCATTGACCATTATTTTGGACTTTTCTTCCCGTGGGCATTTTTTTCCTGGTTTTTTTTTCCGTGATTCCTACTTCTCCTTCACTTTTATATATTATATCCCTTTTTTCCTGTCGTCGACCAAGATTTATTTTTCCCCCCTTTCATTGTTTCTGTTCATCCCCCATTTTTATGTTTTTTTTTAAAAAAAAAACACACCTAAATGTTTAAATAGAATATAAAAGGACATGCTTGGGATCGGTCCAAAATAAACAAATGAATGTAACAAAAACAGAGTATCTTACAGTTGTTATTTCACACCCGAAAAGGTGTTTTTTTACGAAATGTTCTCTAAACTCTTAATTCCCTTATTCAACAAAAAACATATTGATCTGGAGGATATAATCAGCTTGCATTATGTGTTGTATGTATTTTGAGATTCAATACTTAGTGAAGAGCTGTTAGCTTAATCCGTTTATGTATCCGTCTATAAATCAAATTTGACGTATAAAAACACCAACATCAATGGAAAAAAACAGCTTTGGATATACACACACGACTGTCTCAAATTATGATTAAACTACAATGGATATTATTTCGCTTTGACCAGTCTCGGCCATTTTAATTAGTTATTATTTTTGCCATGTTCATTTGTTAGTTGGGTTTTATTTCTAAAGCCCAAAGGAATCTACTCTTTATTTAAAGCTTTATCTCTCTCTTTACCTTAGTTATGCCAATAATAAAGCTTAATAATTAAAACTTAATCACACTTAATTTAAGTTTAACTTAAGTGTCATCAAAATGAAGGAAAGGAATTACAAGAGCACGTTTAAAATTTATTGTAGTGAGAGGAGAGGAGACAGTTAAGGATAGTACAAGGAAAATACAGATTAAAAAATAAATTAAAAATTATATTTTGAACTTTTTTAAAGACCAGATGATAAGTACTGCTGTTGTTTATAAGCCTGTCTTATATTTTTAAAATATACAATTTTTTATTTATTTTTATCAGCTGGTTTTTGACTTGTAAATAAACTAAAGTCTCAATAATCCTATCAATTTGAAAAACTAAATAATATGTAATTATTATTACTTTTTTTAATTAGGAAAAAAAATGTTTTATCTCGAAATTGCTGTTTATATATGTATTATTAAAATAATTATCAATTTAATCGTTTATTATTTAATTTAAGATATTTAATATGTTAAATTAATAAGGTAATTGAAAATAATATTTTTACACGGAGAGTTTAAAGTGTATCCTAATAGCACACGATAATTCATGTTGCCTTTGTCAGATTTGATATGGGTATTACGATGTTAAGATATCCGCTGCCTCTTGTCACTTCTGCACTTGTGTTCCCCGATCATTAAGAGACCCCGGGTGCCAGATTCTTTATTCTTTGCCGACACCGGTGATGGTTTGATATCCTTGTTCTATTAACGTTATCGCGATGTCTCTTTTTTTTCTTTCCACCTAATCTCCCCCTTGTCTGTTTTTGTCGGCATCTTCAAACGAAACCTCGGCCATATCATTATCATGGTTCGTCGATTTTCAAGTGTGATTACCATTTCCTATCTTGTCAGTTAGTTTCTTTTTTATATGTATATACAATACATATATAAACGTATGTATGAATATATTTATATTATGAGAACATTTATTTCATTAAAGGTAGTTTAGAGATAAAATATATTTACACACACTCATATACATGTATAGTATATATTTGATTACGTGGTAAATAAGGGTGTCAATATTATTACTACCAATATTTATCGAGCTTTTCATATGTGTACGTAAAAAAATCGAAGTTTGATATAAAATTCAAAGAGTAAAATTTAAAAAATGTTAAGTGTAAAAAAACAAAAAACAAAAAAACTCAATAAGCAATGCTTAATACCAACCAGTTTTGACTACGAAGCAATATATAAACCTGTTTCGCCTAAAAAGCAATAATATACAAACCTGTGTTAACTAAAAAGCAATGCTTTATACAAACCTGTTTTGACTAAAAAGCAATTCTTAATAAAAACCTGTTTTGACTAAAAAGCAATGCTTAATACAAACCTGTTTTGAATAAAAAGCAATGCTTAATACAAAACTGTTTTGAATAAAAAGCAATGCTTATTACAAACAGTGATTTGATTACCAAGCAAGGCCCAATACAACCCGTTTTGACTACAAATCAATGCTTATAGCCCAGTTTGCTCGGGTCGAGTATTTTAGTAGATTAGTTTAGTGATTTAGTACTTGACTCGTTTGGACACTTTGTTTTTTTTACTAAATTTATATTACTCGACACTGACTAAATTACTCGACCGTGGTGGCTACTCTACTAAAATACTCGACCCGGGCAAACTTGGCTTAATACAAACCTGTTTTGACTACTTTAGTATAGTCATTATTAATTTACTAAAGCACAACCAGAACTGAATCAAACAACTAGGTAATCTTCTAAAATATAAAATAATCTTTGCTAACAAGTCATCCTCTAGGAATTTTGTTTATTGCTCTAAAAATTGGTAAATGTTTCTCCTTTAAATTGGTAAATGTACTTTTTTAAGTAGGTATGCAAAGATCGGCTTTCAAAGGTTTTTTACTTGATGAATTATAAAGAAACTGATCTAAACAATAACTGTATTAGAATTAACATTATTGGCTATAACGACGTAAAAATGTATAAATTGGCTATAAAATTTAATATCAATAATGGATTTCATCATCAAGAATTAAGATTGATTTGTTGCTCAAGTGACAGCGTAGGAAATAGTTTTATTGCCAGCGTTCATTAATTTATTTATTATTAATTAATTAAGTGAGGTATTTGATGAAACCTGAATCGTATGAATGAAAACTAAAACGTATTCAACATTGATTAGGGACGTTCTTGTATTCATGATGAACTGATAATATTTGGTCTTCAGACTACATTTACGATGATTAAGTACCACAAATAATCAATTAGTAATATATGATTCTTGATTATGCTAAGCTGATAAACATTTTAATGTATCTCGGATAGTAATTATTGAACTAGTCAAGTCCTAAGTGCATACGAAAGTTAATATTAAACAAACAGTATATTCTCTTTTTATTTTTATTGATCGCGTGGAGGTCGATGTTTATTTAAAACTGAAATATAGATTTCTGTTACGTATTTAATTTACTCGCGAGGGTCTTTCTTAAGATTTATTGGGTAGAGTTTAATGAGCTGTAACTCAGAAACTCTTTAATTACCTTACCTGTTTCAGTAAACAACTACAATAGATCTTGCTTCCAACGAACATTATACATTTTCTTTTTATTACTTACATTTTGATCTATAACTTTTGTTTGGTGTAATATGAGTTCGTTTTATTTGTGTTTACGGAAGTTGTTTTACTGCTTGCTGTTGGTTTTGTACTTTTTATACTTCTTAAAAGCTTTGTCCAATATTTAATGTACAAGTAATTAATTGATCAGTACAACAGTGGTGACGAATCTGAAAAATATATGAATACGAGTGATCATTTTTAAATGTCTTAATATAGCCTTACTTAATTGTTTTTAACTTTGTTAATAATGCCTATAAAAAGCCAGTCAGCTAGTACATAAATCTAATTAATTTTGATCAACATTTCTGTAATGGAAAAATGTTCCTCCCAGGTCGTTTTACGCTTATATGCGAGTATATAGTGGACCATTGTGAGATGTTTTTGTTTTGACCCATGCCCACTTGAAAAGTGCCATTTCAAAGACAACGAAGTGAAATACTACTTGTTAAAGAGCTGTAACACACTGGACTCATTGTACTCAAAGTTACAAGTGACCTCTCATTTTGTGTTTTCCCATTGTTTTGTTTAAAACTAAAATTTCGAGGTCATACGGGGGAGTGTGCCTTTTTGACGGAAACCTTTAAACTAAGTTATTTTGCAGCCGTCCGCCTTTTACCTAGTACTGCGAATTCTTGAGGACGGCAACCTCTTTTTACACGGTTATTAGGGGGGAAACACAAGGCAGTGAGTTTCTAGTCCAAGACAGTCTTTAGTCTCGGTTTTCCTCGACGGGAACGGAACAATACGTAGGGGACGGTATAATGAGCTTCGGCATCCAGGTGCAAGAGCTCAGACTAAGACGCGGGGGTTGAATATCTGCCGCTCCCTCGAGACAGAGAGAGGGGGATGAGACCCTAATTGTCTTGAAAAGCTTCCCTTTTAGTCCGGGCCGGTGTCAGGTAATATGTGAGAGGTAAGATAAAAAGGCCGAGCATGTCCCAGGTATATTGTAGTGGAGTCCGTGCAGTTCTCCGGCCCTTAGTACAGAAAAGGCCGTGTCCCATAACATGTTCCTTTTCTGAGTAGGTTCCCTTCTGTTAGTACATCAGGTACGGAACAAAAAAGCCTCTTCATTCACTCTCCGTGTCCTTTCTCTTCTACGCCTCTCCGACCCTTTTCTTGTCCACCGCTCCCTTACCATTCGTTCCGTTACACGGCCCCCTTTCGAGTGTAGTAGTGGAAGGTCATCGGCATCCTTCTGAAGATTGGCGAACAAGAGGCGGAATTATTTTCCGCAGTCTACCAGAACGTATTCTCGTGTCGGATAAAGTTACGCAATCCGATCCTGTTGGGGAAATAACATAAAGTAATCATTAAGCCCCGTATTTAAGAATTGTTAAAAGCCTTGGGATTTGACAACTTTCAATACTTCTTTTAACTTGCCGTGAATATTTGTTAATATAAGTATAGACTAAGGTCTTTTTCATATTGAGTACACTGGTTCTACTAAGGTCACTTAGTGGCATTATTCAGCTGAATGTGGTTAGCATTTAGTAGGTTGGCCCATTATTACCCCAACATTATAAGTTACCTAGATATAGCATTCATACTCTCAAATTAGGTTTATCTTTATCGGTAGTTTGTGAATCTCAAAACTATTGAGGTTCTCTGATTGACAAATTTTAACTTTCAACTCTTTTGCGGAAAGTGAGAGACTTGTTGGTTGGGGTAGGTAAGTAAGAGGCTACATTATTTTGAGTATGAAACTATTGGATCGACTTCTTCAAAAAAAAAAACATTGTATGAAGAATAAATAATGTAACTTTTCTTCAAACTAGATATCTTTGCCGTTTCAATTAACAGCAGTTTTAGGTCAATTTCAAACGACAGCAAGGAATATGTCTTACCTCCCTAAGAATCAAACTCAGAGAATTGTATGTTAAGAATAAAGGTTCTAGTGCTCTTAAACATACATCCAAGTAGGAATTAGAATTTAGAATTCGTAATTATTTTTCTTTTATACTTTTCCATTTTATTATTCTAAACACCAAGGCGTATCTAATATATTTAAATTAAACAAATTTACATGTATCTTAAGGAAATAATATAATAAAAGAAAAATTGAAAAAATCTTTGCAATTTAAACTTCACCCTACAAACTATTATTATCACTATTTTTTTCCTTGTAAAACATTTGTGTTAAGGAGTTGTTATATTTGTTGTGTGTAAAGTTATGTAAGGAAGAGGGAGTAGAATTTCGGCATGGACTGTAGCCCCGAGGATTGAGAGCAGAATTGAAGAGATGGTTGTTAGATAGGGGGGTCCGAGTCACGCCTCTGAGGAATCCCACTCTCTCTAACTCACCTCGCCTCTATCGCCTCTGGTTATTATTTATCGCTTATTTAGGCTCTTCGGACTCCGGTTCTACCCCGCCAAGGCTCGCACCCCGAAAAATAACCCTACCCTAGAATTTAAGGGGGCCTACCGCCTATAATTACATCCGACCTTCAGTGTGTTTACCGATTAAAATATTCCTAACCATGTCGTATAAACTTGAAAAGAAAAAAAATAATTCTGTTGCTTCTAATCATGTTTAGTTATTAATCACTGTTTTGTGTTCTCATGTGAATATTTTATCTTAGTTTTTGTATCCTTTTTTTTTATCTTTCGGTACTTATCTATACTGAACTTTGTTTAGGTATACATATACGTAATTTCTATACTGAGAAATGTGCAAGTATAAAGTATAGTATATTTTGTGCCTCTATCTATGCAATAAGAATCCGGATTTTAAAGAAATCGGAGTTAAAGAATGCTTACATAATTTTTATTACTATGTATAAATATAATTTATGTTTAAACATTTTAAAATTGCAAAATTAAAATCTAGGTTTGTAACTCTAACATTAAAGCTTTTTAAAAATAAAAAAAAGCTGACGCTTTTAACCTGTCAAGATTCACAATATAAAGCGACTTATTATACTCAAGGGAACCTAGTTTGCCGATCTCGGTTCGTAAGAACAAAGTTAGGCCATGTCTGTGAAGGTTTAAATCGTGCTACGTTTTTGACGAACTTGGAATTCAATGAAGTTAGAATTTGGTTCGCCATTTGAGCGGGGGGGGGGGACGTGTTCTGATTAAACATCCAGTGGTTGAGAACAGTCTTAGAATAGAGTCCCTTATTTATTTCCGGATATGTTACCCAATTAAATTCCTTCTGCGGATATTTTGTCCAAAATAAGGAATTTATTGAAAGACAAACACAAGTGCCCTTACAATTATTGTGGACAATACTGATGACGTGTCAAATGAATCATCCAGAACAATTATTTTGTCGTTTTCCATTTACTAGCAAAAACCAAGTCATTGTCATAATTTTATGTAATCAAATTTCAGCTTTTTTAGGAAATAAAATTTGGAATCAATAAAAGGACGATTTTTTTGTTGATCTTGATTTATGTTAAATTTAATTTTAAGTCTATAATTTCACTAAACCCAACAAAAATAGACTGTTACATATAATTGAACGTATTTTAATTTACTTTTTTCTATATGCTATCTGATTAGTGATTTGTAAGCGTAAGGTCTAGATAAGAGAATTAAAAAGTTATTAGACGTACTGACATATATGGTTTTAAATTGAGAGATAGTGGCGATTGATAAAGCTTTCAATCCTGTACATTACAGAAAGTTATCAAGACTTCTATTAGTCATTAAACTAAAATCTAAGGCAAAACAAATTAATGTGATAAAAAGATGATTTTTAGGACCCACTAATTTAACTTGTTGAAAATAACGTTCATATTATGTATCACTTTTTGTTACACATTTCTATCTATATTTCTCTATTTCCATAAAGTATTTCTATCTTAAATTATTTAACTACATTCCCAATAGAAAATATATATATATATATTATGGAACTTTTCCAGCGCAGATTACAATTATATTAATAAAAATCGTTATTTATTAAAACATATTTCAAATCTTTTAAGGTTCCACCGTCCTTTAGGGTTAGGAAAAACAGTAAAATTAAAATGATTTTTGTTCTAAGCAAAAAATCTAAGTACAGGCTTCTTTCCCAATTTTAATTCTGCACAATTTGAGCCCTATGTCAACTTCCTATGATAAATAGTACAGGCGCCATTTCAATAGAACGATAAAACTCGTTTTATTGAAATAGTTGTCGTATTTATTGTTGTAGGGAGTTGAAATAGGTCTCAAATTGTGAAGAATTAAATTTAGGAATAAAGCCTGTACTTAGATTTTACATATCTTACTTAGAACCAATAAAATTTTCATTTTAATGATTTTTCTAACCTCAAAGAGCGGTATAGTCTTAAAAACTCTTTCTCGCATTATTAAGTGTGAGTCCAGTCCTTTAGTAGCATCCTTATACATTTATTATGTATCATTTATTATGTATATTGAATTAATTTTCTTGATTAAAATATTTTATAAGGTAGTAATTGTAATCCCATTAGTCTTAATATGTATGACATGCAGTAGCTTCTCTAGTATCAATCTATTAACTTGGATCTTGATTAATATTACCCATTTGTTTAGTAGTGGATACATGTTTTGATTGATTTTGAACTAGAGGGTTTTTTTATGGGAATATTACAGGGTTTTATAGATTAATGTTATAAGAATAAAGGTTGTTTCAAGTTTTTCGAGAAATGCCTCATTATAGTTTTTTTTTTTACTATTTTACTTTGTTGGAGGAAGTTTTCGGTTAAAGTTTATCGTTCGTTACTGTTGGGTTTGGTGAGAGAGGCGAGCTATCGGTGTCGTGACCGAGGCCCCTGAAGTTGTTTGTTTGTGAAGGGGGCAAGATAAAGTGCGAGGTGAGAGTGGTTAGTGTCTGTGTGTCTGTGTCTAAGATGGCCGGGAGGTGTGGTGTTAAGAGAGAGGATTCCTTGAAGCCGGGGTGATGTCTTGTGGAGGCGCGAGAAGGAAGTGGTGCCGGTAATGGTAGGGCGGCCTCGACACCTTTGATCTGCCGCCTCCCCCCAGCCACCGCACCGGCCCTGCAAGAGTGGGGCTACAGTCATTACCGCGCCACTAAGCACCGGTCCCGCGCCACTTCCCAACTCAATAATTATCCCAGCTCAGGCTCCGATACTATGATATTATAACGCTCTCTCTCCCGTCACTCACAGCCCAACACAATTGACATAGATTCCACCGGATCATGCAACTTTTTTTTCCAACTAAGAAAGACTTCCCAACTCCTCTTCCCTTCAAGTTCAAAGTGAAAAAGTTACTTTGTGGGAAAATAAAAACCCTGAACAAGTAGGTTTGATATCCAAAGCAAGTATCGAAGCTTGTTAACTATACTATTTCGTTTCTTCTAAATCACAACAAAATTATTCTTAGTTGTTATATCTGACTTAGGAAATAATAATAATTAAAACTTGGTCAGATCAGAAGGGAACTTTGGCTTTACTTTCTATGTTTCCATAATGTTTAATTACGGATTCAATACAGTTTTTGGATCCAAAGTGTCCAAGGAAACCTGGATGCAATACGGATTGAATACGATTTCGATCCCAATACGATACACTAAATTCTGATTCTGGGATCGTATCTGGATTGAGTTGCATGGAAACGCCTCAACTCGATCCTGACATGCGCAGAGCAGGGGTGTGAACGTACGATGTGTGAAGCGTATTTATGTAGAAACTTTAGTCAAATCTATCAAAATACGTTATAACAAACATGGTTATAAAAGGTGAAGGTTAAAAAATGATTTATTACCGTCACCAAAAGTAACCAAGAAAAAGTTTTTTTTTTTTTATAAATATATTTCATATTAAAGACGGTTACAATACTACTCGAAACACCTAGCTTGTTCCCTCCCAAATCAGGATTCAATCCGTATTTAAACACATGGTGATTATTTTATCAATTTTAAATTATTCTTTCATATCTAGAACTTACAAGTTTGAATTTTTTAACTTCGATTTTGCAAATCCAAATCATCCCGTTTAAGTTAAGACGTAAATGTTTTATTTGCCAAGGTTATTTTTATTTCGGCTATGGTTAGTTATTTTAGCCATGTAGTTAGTCATAGTTAGACGTTCGATGACTTAGCTTTCCTCTTTGAGTTAAATGTACAAGGCATATCCTTATCCAAGTCATTAATTAATGTTAAGGAAATATCCAAAGTTGTTCCTTTTTAAGGAAACCTGTATTACTCAGCATCAGGGTACCCAGTGTTGGTACTTTAGTTGTCACGTTTAAGACCTTTTTTTAGTTAATATTATAGATGCAGATGGTTTAATATTAATTTAAAATCAGGTTAATTAAAAAAATTCCATCTTCAGCTCAGCTGTCCAGTTGATTGGCAGGCTAGCCGGTTTTGAGGGGTACGTTTGTCTTTAGCAGTTGGTCAGGTACTCTTGAAAGTCATGCCTCAATTATATTAAGTTAAAAAAACAAAACATGTCGAGTTTTACGTAACTCACAGCAATTTAGATTATTTTCTTACTTTTAACTATTATGCTTTCAGAGAATCCATAACATTAAGGGATATTTATTACTTTTCTAAGCCTATCTTTACTGTTAACAGCTGTTTTGCCTGAGGACTTGAAACCAACCAAGTCCCTTTTTTTATTCCGATCGTCCTTTCTGATTTTACTTGAAGTTAGCCTTCGTTTTTCGGTCATCGGCACTTCCTTTTTGTTGTGCCAAGGCTGTTCCCCTAACTCCTTTCTCTACCGCTGTGCTGTTTGATATGCCTCTTTGAAGCTCCCGTATAAATGCTAGAGAAGAATGCATCGGGGCTATTGAAGAGATGCTATCTCCGATGTCTATTCGCGGCCTCACCGTGCCGACCCCTCCTGGCAATTACGAATTCGCTGCGCACCCCGTTGCATCCCATAGTTCCCGTTGCTTTCTTTTCTTCTTCTTCCTTCTCCATTCCTTTATTCTTCCTGTATGCACCTAGGTAAAAACTGCGATCTGGTTGAGGAGACTTGTGCATCATTAGATCTGAGATATATTTAAAAATAATATTTATTCTTTCTTTCCTTTTTTTAATTTTTCCCTTATCTGATAATAATAGTGCTTTCAGATAGAATTCAATAAACACCACACTACTGTATAAATAAATGTTCAACAATAATTTTTGTCGTTCCACTGTTTTTTTTTTTTATCTCGTTTCTATTCCTGCCACTGACTAATATTTTATTGGTTGCATCAATTGATATTGTGTGTTATCAACTGAATTAATAAAAATAATACTAAATGATATACTATCAAAGTGTGATGGTCCATAGGATTTTTCAATAATTCACATTAACAGATTATTTTAGTGTCGACGACACTAACTAGGAATCATTTGTGGTGAAGTCACTTTCAGTTTATTGTACGATCCTTGCTCGATAAACAAATTAAGGCTTGCTTAAAAGCTTTGTTTGCATGGTTAATCGAAAACGATTTTAATACGCGGATACTGAATGGAACTGATTCTTTTTATATCTGATTGTATTGGTATTGAGTTAGTATTTAAAAATATTTGGATACAGCTTTGACGTCATTGATTGTCAAGAAACCAGCTGATCATACGTGATAATTAGGATGTCTGTACGGTCGATCTTTCAGGTTACCCAGGAGAGAAAATAAATTATTTACTAACTATTAAATTAGTGTCTTATATTAATCAATATTGGTTGCGATTGTGATTTGAAGCTAAAAAAAAACCGTTATTTACTTTAGGTCCCTGAAAAAAACGCATCATTACATCTGTACATATCTCAAGACCGGGGACCTAGCACCCATTACGTTTAAAAAGAAGAGCAAACTTAACATAACCCCCTCGATCTTGGGCTCATTTTTCTTTCCTCGCCGTGTCCCCTACACCAGGAGTTCTCAAACTTTCTTTATTTGAGGACTCCTTTAATTATTAATGTTTTCATTGTGGACCCCTCATACATGATCCTTTTCTGTTTTTACTAATTTTTTGGTAATAAACATTTGGGTAGGTAAAGTAGAGCCTATTACCTAACTATATTTTCGCGGGGCCCTCGCTATAAAAAAGGCAAATAAATAAGTTATAAAATATAGATAATTTTTTTATTTGTGTTTAAGATAACCCTCGGGGCCCTGAGCCATATAAAATTAAATCAGTTAACACTCGGTTCCGGCAGTAAGCTCTTATAATTGGGGGACATATAGGGCAGACGAGTCACACTGAAGAGTGCGCGCGCAAAATACTGTATAACAAAAACTCTTTACATAAAAGAGAGTAAAATATTTCATGAAATGCATCAGCTGTTAATCTACAAATCTACACCATAATTTTTTTTATGACAAATTATTAGAATTAAATTTCACCTCAGAGATGCATAAAAACGCTGTTTTGGGAGGTCATATTTTCAAAATTTTCTGGGGGAGGACCCCCGGACCCCCCTTCAAATGTGCCATTGAAAATAAAATTAGAAAGGGTAAAAAAACCCGTAAAATTATAAGCTGTTAATATAAACTCTGCGAGTGAATTTAAAACGCTTAAGGGTAGTTTTCAATTCAAATTATAAGACAGATCACAAGTAATGAATAGTAACACATTTTAACTTATTAGTCACAATAATAATTTTACTATAAATGTTCCTATTCGACCCCGTTTGCAAAAATATTGATGATTAGTTGAAAACCATGTGATTTAAATTGTTTATGTTCAGGTGCTATGTTAGATTAAAAACATATCAAGCAGTATTGTAATTATTTTATAAAGTTTTGAATGATTTTGAGAGCCAAAAAAAAAAAACGTTTCTATGGCGGAGACGAACCCCCATAGAGAAGGGAATTAGCGTAAAATAGCTTCAAGTTGTAAGTGGTTAATTTAAGTTATTTTATTGCTTTTTTTATTAGAAATACCCCACCCTAACCTAGGCCCAGGGCCCCGCAAGATCTAGATCCGCCACTGCCCCAGAGGTCCGAAAACCACACTTTAAGAACCTCCTCCCCTGCCGAGACACGAAGACTTATTGATGGTGCGGTTTAGATTCGGTTTCAGCGAGATCCTTTGTACATCCTTGTCCATCTATAATATTTAAGATATCATCATTCATTATAGCATTTAATTTCTACAGATGATTGGGGTTAACCACTTTATCCTAGTTTTTATGCTAAGCTAATAACCGGTGACATATTATAATTTGTTGTTCATTGATAATCACTATTATTATACACTTAAGACTTCTAAATACGCCTTTGATCTAGATAACAGAAAACTTAATTTATAAATTATAATTCTATTATGTATTTTTAAAATTGTAAAGTCGGGAGATAACTTAAACAAATTTTCCTCACGATGAAATAACCACTAAAATTAAAAAAAACAACAACTTGTAACTAACGTTTTCACTTGTCCAGATTTACATTGAATTAATGATGCACATCTTTCTTCTATTAAGTGAGCGACACATTTTCTCCTAGCTCTTAAGATTCGAATATGTTTGATCTTTTTTCTCTGTCCTCATTCTATGAACCTGCCATCCGTAACGAAGAATAGGTAAAGATTAAAAAAAAAGTTTTCGGTATGTTATGAGACCGGAAACCTTAGTCCAAAACAATCTTCTATGATAAAATCATTTTTCTTCTTTCGCTTTTAATCTTTTTAAATATCATTTTAATTATTATTATCTTATATATATATATTTTTTATTTTATTTAAGAAATCTACCTTTAATAAATAATCTCTTTCCTGTTTTCTGTGTAAATTGTAAATGGTGTGAAATAAAAACTTTTTTATATATTATCATTTTGTGTATCTTGATTTTTTTTTCTCTCTCTCTAAATTACGTTTTCCAGCTGTTCGAAGTCTTTAAGGTATTAAAATCTTTTTTAATTTATTTTTTGAGAATTCTTTGGCGCTTTTTCAAATCATCTGTCATCTTTATCGTTTTAGTTCTTTTTCGCTCATCTGTTTTAGTTGTTTTTTTCCGGTGGGACTATTGCACCAATGATGTAGAAAGTACGAGACAAGTTATTGGGACAGAAGGTTTTGAGAAACACTTGCTTCTCGTTTAATAATAATTATTGTTGTGTATCATCGCCAAAAAACTTCAATTTTTCTTGTTAATTTATTCTTTTGTCTACCTAACTCGCTTTCCCATCTGGCCGATTAGTTCAAATTAACCACTTATTTCTTTTTAACTGCCTCCCTATTTTTGTTTTGAATTTTTTTTTTTTTTTTCTTATTTCGAACGAAAGAAAAACAAGTAATTGACAATTATTTATGTGATGACATAAATAGTGTTGGTATCTAATTTTATTTACAATAGTGTTTAATTAGTTTATTTTTTACATTCTATTGATTGGTATTATTATTATATTTGTTCACCTGATGTTATATTTATTAAACATATGTACCTTTAAGAGCACTTATTTTTCTTTAGCTTTAAATCATCTTTGGTGTCAAACCCTGTATTATAAATGTTAAACGTTTTAAAGTTCTTCCGTGTTTTAATTTAAGCCACCTTGGACTCGGAGCTCTATGTCAGGCAACTTAACAGACTCTTCTATTTACCTTATAAAGGTGGGAAATGCACTTGCTAGTAACTCGCATAATAGCATGGGAGTAGCAGAGGTGAGCTACTGATATCGAGTAGCTCGAAGATGCGAAAGCTACTGGTATGTGTGTAATTAAAAAAAAATCACAGGGAAGTACTTGCCCCAAGTACTTTTTAGGGTTTTGTAGATGAATTTGCACACCCGTTATGTAATTGTGATTTTTTTGTCTTCGATCCAAAGGGTTCCGCGTTAGAACCCCCGGGAGGTCACAATGTTTTTTATCGGTATTAACGACAAGATAAATTACATTTTTATGGAAATTTTCATCGCCCCACCATAAGGTATAACTATGAATTATTTCAAAATTTTAGGTCCAGCCATTATATAAAGTTTGGGGGGGGGGAATTTTTTTGAGTATATTTTGACTTATAAAAACATTAAAGAATAAAAAAAAATTAAAAAAGCAAATATATATTTGAGTCCTACTCTTCAGCAACTATCATTTGATACCAAACTCAAAATTTTAAAATAAAATTTTGCCAAAATAAAATTTTGGGCGCACCCCAAATTTTTGCGCACAAAATTAGCAATTTTTTAAGCCTTTGAATGAACTCCCGGAAATATCATCGCCCTAACATAAGGTATTAGCATGAATTATTTCGAAATTTTAGCACCAGCCGATCTATAGTGGTTGGGGGGGGGGAAATTTTTTTTGGGTATATTTTGATTTTTTCCCCCTATAAGGAATCCAAAATTTAAAAAAGCACATATATATTTGTGTTCTACTCTTCAGCAGCTTTCATTTGATACCCCACTCAAAAATTTAAAAAATGTAAATTTTTGAGTTTACCACATTTTTTTGAATTGCGCATGCGCAAATCTAATTATGGACTTCTGTATATTTTTCCTGTGGTTGGGTCAAAAAGTTACACCAGTGTTCCAAATTTCAGCTCTTTCGCTTGAACGGTTCGAGCCCTATGAACCAAAGAGCGACGGACGGACGGACACATCACCCTCGGCATAAGGGTTTTGAGAAGTATCTACAAAACCCTAAGAAAGCATGTACATCAAGCGAGTAAATCGCACGGGGTTTGATTTTGGAACGGGTAAAAGGGTGTGGGAAATAATAAAGCATGCCTTGTGCTAGTAGCCTGTAACTGACTGATTATTCGGAAGAGAAATGCATGCTGTTTTACCGGCAAATGTACACAGCTTCTGCCAGCATGCCAACTGCCATTGCCATGTTTTTTAATAGCTTGTGTATTTCCGCCTTAAACTAGTGTTGCTAAAAGTTGTAAAACATTACTCAGTAGAAGAATATTTTCTCATATATTCGTAGATTACGTGAAAAGTCGATGTGAGTTGTTCCCTTGAGTTGCTTTGACACCTGTTGCTTGCTTTGTTCATATCGTTTATTTTATAAGCTATGAATATTGTATTCGATTCTCTTTATAAGTTCAAAAACAGGCTTGTTGTTCAGAACCTTGCCAGAACGTTTCGTTTTACGAGCTATGAATATTGTCTTTGATCTTCCCTTATCTTTTTTATGTGTTGGGTTTTAGACAGGGTGTTATTACTCGGAACGACTCAATGATCTGAATTCGGGGAAACGGCTCGAGTGATGTTAGGCATCGTATTTAAAATGTTAATGAGTGTGGTGAAGAAGGTTCTTTTAGTGAACTAACGTTCATTTTTTTTTGTAGGACTCGTGGGCCCTGTAATTTTGTATTATAAAATAATTGACCTTGATTTTAAAAGTTAAGACATCCTTTTTTCCCTTTATTCGATTTCACCCTTTGATCTGATCTAAAAGCTCGCTTCGCCTTTGCATAATATATTTTAGAGTTAGTTATTTTAATAACTATTAGTTGCTAATAGTTTAATAACTAGTTAGTTATTATATTCACAGCTAAATTAAAAAGTAGTGCAAACCGATATCTGAGTGGGTTTGTTTCTAATATGAATAGATCTTTTAATGATTCATTTTATTATTGTAATTTTAATTCTTCCGCTATCGAAATTCACCAATGAAAGGGTTTATTTTTGGTTTGTTTATTTCCGCTTAAAAATAGAATGAAATGTCAGGTTTTTAGTTTTACGTAATATCTAGAATGGATATATTTAAATTTTTTAAAAAGATTTTTCGATTGATGATTTAAGATCTTTGGAATTGTCTGAAAAATAAAGGCTTTAAGTTGCTCAGAGGCTTAAAGCCTTAATAAATAAACAAATATATGTATAGTGTGAAGATAGTTTTTTAAAAATATTTTAAATACATGTGCTTTCCCAAATTTCATCGATATCGGCCCAATAGTAGTTGAGGCTTACACGACTACAGACGACAATTAGTGTGGGTAACACTTATTGCCACACGTACAATTTTATGAAAATAAAATTTTTGCGCCATCACAATACTTTCTTTATATACTACGTTTATGAGAAAGTAAAAAAAAAAAAAAAAAATAGAAAAAAAAGTTACAAAGATTAAATAATGTTTGATAACTTACTCAAAGACAGCTTGAAGATCAGAAGGAACCATTGTACCCAGATATGTTTCCTCTACACAACTTACTTCGAAGAATGCCGATCATAAAATGAAATCTGAATTTAAATTCGTAACAGAAATGAATAAATTAAAAAAAAA
>KZ651065.1:563753-623572 GCA_001010745.2 Gerris buenoi
TATTTATTTATTTATTTATTTGATATATTTTAGTGAGTCCTCTACAGTGTAAACACACCACAAGAGAGGCACTCAGTAAACTACATAAGTAAAAATTACATGTGAAAAAAGTTAACATGATTATATAAAAAAATAAAAAATAGACAAATTTGCAATGGTAATAAATAAATAACAAGTATAACTAATAACAATAGCATTAACAATAGTAATTAAAGAGTGACTAGAATAATAAACAAAGCATGAACTATAAATAAAAAAAAAAAATACCTATGGCATATTAACATATGGCATATTAGGGCATATGTTATAAGGCATATTAGGGCACTCTTTTGAGGCATAAATAACATAGTTCAAGATAAACACTATTTAAAAAGTAAACATCTAGATTAAAATAAATAAGTAAATAGCAAGTAGAAAAATAAAAGCTATAGAAATACTGACAACGATAACGGTAAAGCTTTAAAGCATAGACATTTCAATAATATTAACAGGAAGCAGGGATAACATTAAAATTTAATTTTGACTAAAGGAAAAAACGGAGCGAAGGGAAAAAATTTCAGGGACTTGGTCAATGTGACTGAGGAGAGGATTAAGGGATGCGACACAGCGGACGAGAGGATTTAAAGGATTGACCAAAAAAAAAATTATAATAGTTTAATGGTCGGGGCGTGAGAGTTAAGGAAGGAAGGAGTTATGGAATAGTCCTGGTCCCTCACTATTGTCACGCTCTTAACTACAATCATCCTCTTTAACTATCAACTCATCATGAGTAACTATTTTCTTATTATTCAATATTTATTTTATTACGTTCGCTTCAATGAAAGAGCCACGCGATGCCTATTATATTTTATTTTAGTATTTTAGTATATTAAATGATATGTTTATTCAAATATTATTATGATGCTATACACGACTTGTAATGGGGATATACTAAAGGTATTTCACTCTTGTGTCTAGATAATATTTTTTATCGAAAAATAATGATTTATACTGGGGAAATGAGTTAAGGTAATCCACTTTTAGAGCCGATTACGTCATAAATGATAACAGTAATGATTGATGAGTAGAACAATGTACCGACAAAACATTGATAACTATGAAACTGAATCGATTTGGTGGTTCGCTCATAAATATATATTTATAATATGGTATTATCTCAGATCAGTGAAGTGTAATGATAATAATGGTAAGAAGTAATGGTAAGCACATCCACGTTACCAATAAAGTGGTTGTATTCCACATTTCCACATATAGTTAAGTAGATTTTTCTTTTAAAATTAAAAAAAAAATTACGTTTATGTATCCGAGGCTGGTACCGAAGTGCGCCAGTCCCCCTTCGGATTAGAAAAAGGTTACGGTCGAAGTGCGCCAGCCTCTTAGTCTAAAGGGTGAGGTCAGGTAACCCGGGTTATACCTCTTGCATCCCGTCTAAACCCAAAGAACTTTGTAGCGGACTTCGAAATTGAAATCCAACAAGCCGTAAGAAATGTCTTACCAAGAAAGTCTTACCATGTTTTACCACTTTGGAAAAATTCAGGATTTTTGATTTACTGAGGACTACCGATGTTCTACCAACGATGGTAAACTTAGAAAGATTAAGTTTATCTTCGGACTTCCCTATATAGACCCTGAAGAAGTTGAAGAATCTTATATTGAAGATTTTAAAAGCCAAACAATAAGCCATCGCATATGATCGGTTTTGGGACTATATATCACCAAGAACTATATTGATCTGTCCACGGTTAAATTCCCAATACCAGTGTGGGATTCAAGCAGCCTAGCGTTGGTTGTTTATAATAATAAGGTATCTAGATTTGAAATGTGATAATCATTTTTAATTTATTTAGGAGTATGTACATAAATAAATTTCACCTTTCAATATGTATTTTGTATTATATTAATTGAATATAGACTCAATTGTATTATATTATTATGTATGTATATTACATATGTAAAAATTTTTATTTTTCATGAGTACGTTTAATGTTAAGTTAATCTAAGCCCTTCTAATAAATATTAGTATTCACTTGTTATAAGTGAGTGTAATTTATGTAAGAAACATTTCTTTAAATTTTAATATTAACAAAATAAATTGTTTTTTTTTCGTATTTTTGATTATTTTTTTTAAATTTCCTATGTTTATAACTTATTTTGATTTTGTAAGTTTTATTTTAATTTTGATATTCATAAATTAAAGTGTATCTTCTGACTCTATTTGGATTTTGTTCTTACGAGAATATTCTACAGATTCTCCTATGCACTGAGATTTGCTAATGATCGCCATATCACTCTGAATAGTTTGTTAAAAGTAACTTCCAACTGCTTTATATTGAGTATATGGGAATATTGACAACGATTAGGCCTTCAGAAGGTGGTTAGAGGTGGTTATAGGGTGGACTACCTGTTTCAATAGAGAGGATTAACCCGGCGCACTTCGACCGTACCCTTCAAAAAGGGGCGCGCGCACTTCTACCGTGGTGACCCGACCTTTCCCGGCGCACTTGGTGTACAGCCGTATCCGATACTAGGAATTTGAAATGGCAAATAAAAGCTTATATATAGATGTTATAAATTAGAGGTAGAAGTATGAAGTCGGCGGCAAAATCACAAAGACTTCTAATTAAAACCTTGTGAGTATCGAAACCATTCAGTGATCCTTTAACCCCTTTTGTAAAATACCGCTTGCATTTCTATAATGAACTATGACGAATTCGAGTGTAAAAAAAGAAGTTATAACATTTTTATAATAGGAGTAACAGACAGTTAAAAGAAGAATATTCCGCACACCTTCTTTAGATTATTACACCTTTCTTTTTTTACTTTCTCACATAAAGAAAAAGTATTGTGATGGCGACAAAATTTGATTTTGGGATTTTGTTGGATTTACACGTTTTGAGGTCCTCTGAGTCCAAAAGAAGTGTTTGGACTAAATATCTCTGTGTTTTAATAGTTCTTTGTTATTTAGACTAAGTAATTTCTTATAAAAGGTAAAGAAATTATAGGGTGGGTAAACAATTAAATGTTTGCCACATGGTTCATAATTTATGCTTGTGGTGATGGGTAACCAAATCTATGAGGATAATTAACCAAAAAAACATAAAATCAGTGCAATCTTATTTCTAGCAGAATATAACCTCTTTGTTCGCTTGTATAAATATTCACTGAACCTGCAACAATTATTTTATTATATTATATATAAGAATATATATATTAATCAACCTCGGATTAAGAAGTTTGCAGCAAGTTCAAATTTTCACCGATAAAATATTCGTAAGTCAAGGTTTGTTGAGTATCTCGTCTAGAAATAAATATGGATTATCTTAGAGGCTTTCGCCGAGCCCTTTCCCATTAAAATCGTATAGAAGATTTGCCGAGAGGAAAAAGAAAGGTAAATAGAGTAGGGAAAAAGGAATTTTAATGGAATATAATTAGAGAGCTCGGAAATGTCTCTTTAGACACGTGTTAATACTTCACTCAAGTAGCAATATTCTCTACTACACATTATTAAAAAACATATATATATGTATACAATGACGAAAAAATGAAATAAATAAACGGATAATGACAAATAAAACTCATACTAAATACAGATGATAATAATTAAAACTCATTATGGAAACGGATGATTACAACAAAAAAATCATAATAGAAACGGATGATGACAACTAAAACTCATAATAGAAACGGATGATGACAACTAAAAATCATAATAGAATCGGATGATTACAACTAAAGCTAAATATATAATTACTACAACTAAAATAAATGAAAAATAAAATTGATGATGACAGAAAAGCGCAATATTATGGAAACGAATTATGAATATAGGAATGGACCAGGCGACAGTTTTGGATTTTAAAAACTAAAAAAAAAAAACAATTAACGGTAAATGAAATTGTAATCACAACTTTGAACTCATTTTTTATTATTAACGTATCGATATTAAATGCATAATTCTTTTTTTTACATTATAAAAGACTTTAATGTCTTTGATTGTTATTTGGTTGAGCGAGTTCACTCGACGAGGGAAAAAATCGTTTTCTTTCATTCAATTGTTCATCCCCTTCAAAAAAGGTTTTTTAAAAATTTTTTTTTTAAAAAAAAGGTTTTAAAAAACAGAGCCTCAAGGTAAGGATAAAGCTTTTCCTTTCTTCCATAAAGAAGAAATCCGTCTGAATATTTGATTGGCTTCTCAAAACTTCAATTCACTTCCCCTTTAAGGTATCCAAACATCCTTCTCTCTTAAAAAACAACTAAATAAAGAACCTGCTGCAAGGATTTCTTATTTTCTGAAGAAGGCTTCCCCAATTGTATTGACTGTAGTGATTGTCAAGCGGACTGAAGAGGGAAGTCTTTGTCAGGTGCGGGCTTTTCCCCGTGAACCCAAGATCTTATTGAAGTTTCGAGTCCTCGGGGGTTGATGCTTACTTCCCATTACCTACCTGTCTTGAGCCAAGGGTGACATTCCGTCCAAACTCCCTTGAGGAATCTATCTTAAACAATGAAAAAGGATTTAACCACCTTTCCTTCCCTTTAACCTTATTTGTTTATTCCACGACTCCACTCCCTCGAGGCTAACAAACCCTTCGGCCCTTTCTTTTAATGGAATGTCTGGAATTCTTTGTTCGATTCAGATTCCTTCTTCTTTTTTTTTACTAAATGAACTTGTGACTGGATTTGTCTGTGGGAAAATTGCTTTTAATTCTGTTTATACTTGAAAGAATAAAAACTTCTTTTAAACATAATAATTTAAATAAACAATTACGTTGTTCGACAGACTATATCAAATAAACTATATTTTATTTTGATATTATTAGTTCTAGAGAAAACAATAATTATAATTGATGACATAATGGTGCAAGAAACAATAATTCGAATTCTCAAGTTCAGATGATATATAATTAGTTTTTATTTTATTTTAATAAATTTCCTTTACAATGTTTTTTTTTTTTTTTGTTACAGGTAAACACTTGAAGATCTTTACTTCTTATGGGGTAACTATATTCACATCAATTTTACAAATTATTTTTTTCTTTTCTACTTTGTTCTTTATCAAGAAATGAGAAATTTTTATGAGATTACTTCTCAGTGATTTAAAAAACTTACGTTTGTTAAGAAAAAAGAAAAAAAGTTCTTTCTACTGAGATTTTATAATGAATACTAAAGAATGGGGACTAACTAATCCCGCGCAAAAGCCCCTAGAGGGCCTAGCTAGGCCTGTAATAGGGCTCATACAACGTAGTAGGCTTATGCTAGGTATTAGTAGGTACTATGTTACTTATTATCATGTAGGCCTAGCAATTAAAATAAAGTCTTCTAAGAGAGTCAGGACTATATTATACATCACTCATTCCATTACTCAGAATAAAGAATTACTAATACTCTCCAAATTGTAGTTTGGAGTCTATTTATTTGGAAAATAGTTAATCGAATTAAGTATGTAATTAATAGCAATTAATTACGTAATAATTCTCGACATAACCGGAGATGTGCCTATAAAAAAGAGATTAAACGCTGTCAAATCAATCAGACTGGGAAGTCATAGAACAATCAACCATTGGTGCATTAATTTAATTACCTGTTCCTTTTCAATTCGAGGACAAATTAATAATAGCTATTTACGTACCTGGAGCAGTAAGGGCGTTATTACAGGCCGAGGGCGAAGTTTGAAAGCATGAGTGCGTTTAACGCCCGAGGCCTGTCATAGCGCTTACTGCTCGTGGTGCGTACACTATTTTATGGCCCACCACATGTAAACTAACTACAAACAACTATTTTGCTGTAATCTTCAAAAACAATAAATGCATATTAAGGTTAAATCATCACCAAAACAAACCGCAGTTATAAAAATATTGATTGTTTACAAAGTGAACTGCTGACGCTGAGAACTACTAGCGCTTCCTGCACGCCGCGCCGTGGCCCGGCCAGGAAGTGGCCGCTTCTCCAACTAATTAGCGGCTCTGTAATGATAAAGCATGCATTATTACCGGCCCCAGGGCTGTAATATGGAACTTTACCAAACTTTACTTTAGCAAGGAATGATTACAAGTGGAGGGCGATAAAATAATAAATAATCGATTTAACGCTCGATTAGTTAATATATAATTCTTTGATTTGACGTTAACATCTTTTCGAGCAATGTTTACATTACTACTGAATTCGTTTAAGTTTACTTTATAATTAATTATTTATAGGCATGTAAATATATTCATGGTTGTAAACGCTCTCTGAGATCCAAGTGAAATTTAAAAAAAAAACGTAAACCTGTTCAGATAAGACATGAAGATTAATGTTGCATGTACAAAGCAAATAATGTATTTAGGCTCCGAGCTAATTCAAATATTGCAATACTGCACTATCTTTAATTTATGTATTTAAACATATACGTCCTTGACATTACGGCATAAATACTCATTATATAACCTCCATTCACATCCCTCAAATTTTCTTTTATTATATGATTTATTACCCTGTCGTATAATTAATGTGCATTTAATTATCTATTACATTTTGAAATGTAAATAAACTAAAAATAATTTTGTTTCTTAAATGTAAACAGTTTCGTCTTTTTACATTCCCATATTTGTGGTATTTATGGAGCGAAATTATTTTGATTACACGAAAATGATGGGTTTTCACGTTTAAGGGTATCCCAGAACCCAATTTTTTTTAATGTCTCTATGTAGTCTGTCTACAGACGCGTGGAGCCTTATCTAATTGACCGATTTCGAATACATTTGGCATATATATTTTCACAAAATTAATTTTAGGTCCTCCAGAAACGTGAAAACTACATAAGTAATTATTAAAAAACGGTTCCGACCATGAATTAAATATTTCAAAATGTCCATTGAAATATGAATCCAAACCATGTTAAGTCGTTTTCCCGGGAAAAATATTAATGAAAATAAATTTTATTCAGCTGAAGATAAAAAATTAAATTTCAACAATCACCTGTTAAACACATAAATATGTTTGGTTATGAATTGATTAAATAAGATGTTATGAAATTTAAATGTAGAAACTTTTATAACAACAGTGAGAAAATTTTGTTTCGACTTTGTCGGTCCGATTTTTTTAATTGGTAGGCTAACTTTTTTTTCTAGAAACAACTGAATTATAATTAATTTTATTATAACATAAGTTTTGTGATGTAAATTATGTAACTACGTATCTTAAAATCGAACTCTAATATTTTTCTTTTAAAATATTGTGACGATATTTGATTAAAAGACTCCATCCTCCGAATAATTAAGATCTAAGCTAAGATTGATTATTCAATCCCTCGCTCTTTTCTTTATTTCTTTGACCTTCTTCATTCACATTCGCGTCTTTGAATGACTTTTGGTTTTTCTCTTTTTTTTCTTAGTTATATTTTATTAACGAAATTTCTCGTAGTAAAATACGCTTATGGAGGTTGTTTTTGTTTTTATCAATGGAATTTTTTACATTCAAGGTCGTCTAGAGTTTTTCGAGTGCTACTGTTAAAAACCTTTCTTGATCTATTCTATAAGACCCCCATTGATGCAACTTTTTTTTTATTTTTTTTTTTTGTTATCCATTGCACACAATCATTTTTATCGTCTTTTTCTTAAATAGTTTGAACTTTTCTTTATGATAAACTATTAAAAGTTTTAAATTAAACTTCTTTCCATATATTCAATGGTAAAATACAAGTACATATTTGATTTTTGTTTAATTGCAGGACAAATTCATTTATCAAATTTATAATTAGATTTATAATAGAACATATTTATAAAACAAAAGGATAATGTAGAAAAGCTTTTCTTTCCTAAACGTATAATTCTGGTGTTATTATCTAATTGTGTTAGGTAAACAATTAGTTAATTATATTAATTAATTAATTAGTTATAGTTGTAAGCAATTAATCAGATTGAGGTCTAGTGCAATTAGGTTGTAATCGGGTATAAGTAAAACCCTTACTGATATATATATGCTGTGATGGTTGGTCACCATCGGTTTCTGATGAATCCAGGCCTGATGATAGCCTAAAGTAGTTAAACTAATCTTCAAAAATGTGACATTTTGACTCAGTAAGTTTTATTGGCTAATAGTTTTTACAAAAACGGTTGGTCTTACAAAAAAAACTACACGAATACTTTTTTGTTCAAAATTTCCTCCCCTTTAATTTTATAAAGGACTATCCAACACATAAAGTCAATTGGAAAGGAGATATAAGCGAAAAACACAATTTTGGCCTCATCTGAGCCTTATATCTCGTGAAGCTCAAGGTCAAATCAAGGGTACTTTTTGGATGTTGTTTGAAAACACTAAATAAAGGTGTACGCAAAAGTTCAGCTCACTTTGAATTATTCCGCAATATGGTCATTTATTTGTCTAATTTGACTGGACTACCTAGCTGGTAACGAAAGCTGATGAGAAAATCTATTATTCGTTGAGAAACAGTTTCTTAAATTATTTCTTTATGGACTCCACTGACTCTCCAATTTCTACCTTACGTGTTTTCATTATTGAATTGATATAATTGTTAAACAAAAGAAGTCTTTATTCTATTGGGTGGTAAGAAAACTTAAGAATTGTAAATCGGCTTCGGTCCTCCACCGAACGACTTGTAAACACTTTCTTCATTACAAAATTGAGTATTAAATTTTTCGTACCATCAGGTGCTGCATATAAAATTGTTACTTTTAACCTGTTCAGAGAGGGGTGAGTTAAACGAAAAATTTTAAGAACAACATAAGAACACTGACAGGACCATTCAGAATCGTATATCTTGCTGTTTCCATTCTTCTTCTTCGTGCTCTGCTACTATCCGTGTTCAAATTTTCATTCCTAACGACGGAGGGGAAGAACAAAACTTGGATTAAAGAAGGGGGGAATACTAGGGGATTTTTATGCGAAAGTGTCGCAAACTCACAACACTATAAGGAGTCTAAATAAAGACTTGGTGAATTTTTTCATAGCTTTCAGGTCTTGATGTTCCCTTCCGTCTCATAACGGGGTTTATTATGATCTTTTCTTTCGGCTTTTCCAGAATTCCCTTTGATATCTATTCTTCCTCGGCTTCTATTCCTTTCTTAAGCTTGTAGATGCTTCAAAAAAATGTTTGAAAGATGAAGAATGGAAAGAGAGCGCAAGGCTTCCACAAGTGGCTTGTTATGACACCTCCGCTTTCCCGTTCCTGCTTACTATGCTCTTTTTATACGTTTACAACTTTTTTTTGTCTACTCTTCTGTTTTAACATTTTTCTTTTTAATTTTTTTTCTTAAAGTATACTTCTCCCCCCTTCCCCCCTCTCTTCGGTAAACAGAGAATTATGAAAAAGAATAGATTAAAGGGAACATTTAAAAAAAAGTTGGCTAAAAGATGTTTGAGCCCGGGGGCAAAAGGACATTAATCTTAAGTTTTAATATCAAAAGATATAATCGATAACTTTTTCATCATTTAAAATGAAGAGAACATTTTAAAAAATAACAAGAAGAAAGTAAATTATTAATAATTAAATGCAAACGTTCTTAACGTGTTGATTGCACCCTGTTTTCGTTAGATCAAGATGCATTGAAAAAGTATTTTTTTGCTTTCATTTCTTATAATCCCGGAGATAGCGTGCAAAAAAGTGTGTACCTAATCTCAAGCTAGAATGTTGTGTATGAGTAAATGTTTTGGTGCCTTTTAAGAATATTTAGTCTGTGGTCGACTAAGTTCTAATAGGCATTTGACTAAAACAAACCGGTGGAGAGCGGCCACGTCCCGCCCTTTGTAGTGGGCAATGTGATTTTCATGATCCTGACTACAAAATTAATTTGAGTAATTAATTAGTAACTTATAGGGTAGTTATTTATATATTACTCCAAATCAAAGAGGTCACCTATTAAGATTTTTTGTCTACTAACTAATTTTGTACTCAGGATCATGAAAATCACATTGTCTACCATGAAGGGTGGTTACATGGCCGCTCTCTTTTTTTTTTTTTTTTTTTTTTTTTTTCATTTTTTTCCAAATGCATATTGCCAAGCTATGTCCCGCAGACGAACTTAGGCGACCTCTTATTCTTAAGGCAACCAAAAAAATTAACTTGAATACAAAATTCTAGTTTGATATTAGTCATCTCCTGGACTATTAGAAAAAATTTTTGGTGGATGATGAAGGTTCACGAAATTAAGAAAATAACTCATTCTTTAAAAGATCAGCAGTCCCACGATGGTGTCATGAGCTACATCTTTGCGAGAGAAGTTAAATAAATAAACCCTTATAAGATGGATTATGGTTCAGTAAGATGGCAAGAAAATAACTCAATCCTTAGAGAAAATACAAATTATGACAGTAAACGAGCAACTAAGTATCTCAATCCTTAAAGGGAAGGCATATTTCAGTAAGAGAGCAAGAAAATCACTACCTTTAAGAGGATGGACATGTGTTAGTAAGTGATCAAAAAAACAACTCAATCCTAAGAGTAAAAACATGTGGGTGTTTGAGGGCAAGAAAATAACTCCATTGTTAGAGGATGTGTCAGTAAAAGAGCAAGACAATCACTCAACCCTTAGAGATTTAACTTGTACTAAATGACTATGTCGGTAATTAAAACTATGTTTTAAATTTCTATTACCACTAAAAATTAGTGTGTGGTTTTTTGAATCAATAATTTATTTTTTTAAATCAAATTCTAGGACAATACATGAACCATGGATTTTCTTGAAATCTACTAGTTTGATCTTCAAATATTTAGGGATCATAAAAATCATTAATATTTGTAGTTTAACTTCTACTACTGTTGTTTAATACTTGATCTACACTTGTAATTAAATACAAAATAATCTCACAGTATTTCGTGTCATTGCTCTATTATTGAATAATGAAGGTGGACATGCCGTTGAAAAAATTTGCTGCATTGCTTAGGTATTGTGAACTGCTAGATTAATTTGTACAACTGAATCGTTTAAATGTCTACAGTATAATTTATTTATTAGAGTTGTTGAAGTCTTAACTCTAGGACGGTACATCAAAAGATAGACCACACGTGATATCTACTGAATATATTACCGAGCAACTTAATCACTTAATTCTACCGGTCCTACTTCTAAGTCGGCACATCAAACAGAATTACGTGACTTGTATAAGTATTTGGAAGGCATGCTTTTAAGAAATCCAGGTTGTTGGTCAGTCTTAAAGTTGTTATATACAACAAAACGATAGATAAGAAAAGTCCTAGAGTTAATTAGATGAATCCTGAACTGAACGAGGCGATGCCATCAAGATAAGACTAAAGGGATATTGCCACTTTTAAACAGTATATTCCTTCGACATTAAGAAAATTGGACTAAATTTCCCAATGCCTTAATCTTAATACATATTTTGACAAAAAAAAAGAAAAAAAAAACTCGGTACTTCTTAAGACTGTTACTGCTGTTCTTTTTTTTTAAGAATATAAATGGCTGACTAAATAACTATTAAGGCAAAGGGATGTTTAGTCCAATGTATTTTAGGACAAAGGAATATCACACTTCTGTTTTTATATGGAGAGTAAGTGTCTAAAGAAGAACATTCCGTTCACCTTCTTTAGATTGTTACTCCCCTTTATTTTTTCTATGTGGTAACAATCCAAAGAAGTGCCAAAACCTCCTTTAGATATAAATGGAAACAGCACCCCCTATCCAAGCAGGACTGGATTCTTTAGTTTTACCGGTTTGTCACATGGAAATAATTCATAAACCTCATTTATTTTGCTATTAATTTAGTAAGGACCTTTTATTCCTATTATAATTCCAAGACTAGGATTCTGTGTTATAAAATCTTTAACTTCACTTAGTATTTAAGAATAGCTACTGTAAAGAATTGTGCGGTATTTCCTCACAAGTTGTTTTGTAGAACCTATGAATTTTGCAGACTAGGTAGGTACCGCAAAGGAGCCAGAAGTAATAACACAATATCAATCACTTTTTCTCTTTGAAGTTTAATCGACTTCTGAGTCTAAGATTAAAAAGAAAACCCTGACCTCGTTGATTTATTAATATTGTTTTATTTTAGACCGATGCAACTTTGAAAAGTGGTTTTATAGAATATTATAAAAGAAACAAAGACTCTGAAGAAAAAAAAGCTTTAGATAAAAAAAAAGAAGAAGCGGCAGATGAAGAGGAAGTGAAAAAGACGATGGAAATACAAAAGGAAAAAGAAGAAAAAGAAGATGGGGCACTTAGCGAACTACCGAAGCTTTTTTTATTCGAGACTTACAAGGATCTCTGAGCTGTGTATAAGTTTTAAAGTCGAAGCCACCCACCTTCAAAAAAGAAAACGGTGTAGAGAACCACAAGCTGAAAACTGGCACTCCCCTCTCTACTCTATACAGTGTGGATCTCTCCTCGAGGGGGGGTCCAAGGCGGCCCGACATCAAAGAACAGCTTCGCCTCGGAACCCCCTACTCGTAGCTCGAGGCGTGAAAAAACACTCAAAGAACACCGACACACAGATACAGGCTATTAGCCACACCTTTCTAGAACCACACACGTACACCAGACCACCTTCTACTCTCTAATTGCTCTCCATACACATCTAAACCTTTTCCGCTAAGTATTAACTTCACAGCCCAAAAGTAAATTAAGTGAAAATAATAATAATAATTACCCAACCAGAGAAGAAGAGAAAATTATACCCAGAATACATTTTTTTTTATAATCACAACATTTGGACATCAAGTGAGTAATATACATGTATAAAGTTAATATGGATTAAAAAAAAATGAATTTCGATTTTTTTTTTTTTTTTTTCAATAAAGATTAAACAGTGCATGACAAAATTATAATTATCTTGTGTATATACATCTCATTATTATATGGAAATTTAATTCTCGAGGCAAAAACAAATACCTAAATTCAATCTAACAAAAGTTAAATAGTATAATATTATTCAGTCATAATATATATTCAAAAGGCTTAAATTTTTATATTTTATTAATGCATAACTTAAAAAGTTAGGGCTTAAATCTAGTAAAACGATTTACCATGATAAATCTTGGACTCTTACAGAAAGAGAGCCCCCTTTTTGAATAAATTTGCAGAAGAGTTTATATCCCTTAGTCTAACAACTTACAAGACAAAGGAATATTTAGTCCAATATGCTTTGGGACAATGGAATATCACACTTACATAAAAAAAAGTGTGTATTCAGTTGTCCGAAAGTATAGTAGATTAAAAAAAAGTGGGGGGGACTCTTTAAAAAACTTCTTTTTAGACCCTTGTTTCTATGAAAGTTCCAATAAATCTTACTAATAGATGTTCTTATCTCAATCAAAAATAGTCTGAAAATTAGTGTGGCACATAGATTTCTCGCATTCTTAATTATTGGATGAAAGAATTAAAAATCATTCACTTAAAAAAAACAAAAAAAAACGGATGAACACTTCGAAAGTTACAGGTTTAATAAAAAAATAAATAAATAATGATATAAAAAAACAAAACTGTTTTACTCATTCGTAAGAAAGTAAAATAGTTGCAGAATGTGATATTTATGCATTATGCACTAACTGTGGCCTAATTGTGACCTATGACCTATACCGACTAAATTTAATTGAAATCGGACGGGTGGTGAGTAGTTTTATGGTATGGTGATTGACTAGGCAGACACGACACCAAAAATATTCTCTGATGTGTGAAACGGATATTTGCATAAATGTGCTATTTAGTGCCTGGTGTTTGTATGCAAGCATAACATGTTCCTTTGCCAACCAGTGTTATTGATTCGCAGTATTGGTTGGTCCCGTAATGCATCTTCCAGAGTTGTTGGTACGCACATCCATCAATCAGCCTGTCTTCATTTAGAAGAATTCATGTACTGTGTTACATATTCGTGGAAGCCTCTTAAAGTTCTTCCGAATTTTACTCTTTCTGCCATTGTCTAATAATTTTCTGAAAATATATCTTTAATATTGTTGAAACGGGATCATTATTTTGCCAGGAAAAATGATCTGCCAGGATTTTATACGTTTGTAGGGTCTTTACTTTGGACAGTAATATGTCTCTTTTAAGCGGAAGATCTTTATTTATATATGATTTTGAGCTGAATTTCGAACCTACTTCCATAGTTTACTACAGGGGTATCCAACTCCAGTATTCTAGAGGTGTAAGACCACTAGCGCTGGTCGAGCACTTAGGTGGTTAAAATTGTAAAGTACTTATGATCTTTTGACGTTCCTCGAATTCTAAGGTATAAACAAATATAGTACGGTGCAATTAGACCCAAACCCCAACATCCAAAGTAAAAGTTTCCCTCCAACTCCAAATTGTTCTAGACAACCCCCATAGTGTTTGGTAAAAAGTTACACCATTTTAAGCGTCGGGTTTGGATGGGAGGGGGGGTGAAGTTGGTAAATTAGTAGTTTTTATCAATATTTAGAAAACTATGTGGTTTAGCGCAAAAAGTGTCATATACCAAAATAATCTACATTAAATTGCAAAAAATGTTCCTATGCACAATCTTGCTAAAGTGAACGTTTCTAGAGTTACGGAGGGTGTAAAAGTAGAATGGTGCCCTAAGGGCCCCCTCTCCAATTTTTGGTGAAATATGTGAAAAACTGAAAAAATTCAGTTTTTGATTTGAAAATTTCAAATTTGATCTTCAAAGTTTTAGCCTAATTTGACTGGACTTAAGTGGTTTAGGTTCATTACAAAGAAAGAAAAAAAATCAATTTTTTGGTTTTTTTACAACTGCAACAAAACTATTTTGTCTACAGGCTTAATTTTGTGCTTAAATAAAAGCCAATTAAATTTACTACAACTTAATGTCTTATAAGTTCTCTTGTAGGGTAAAGGTTTTATGCCGATTTTCGCCCCGAAACGAGAGCAATACTTAAATTTTCCATTTTTTGGGAAACTGCCAATTTTTGAAGTGCCATATCTCGGTAACTTTTAGACGTACAGAGTTGTAATTGGACGTAAAAAGAAGCCAAATATCTGTTCTACAACTTCATTCCTTGTAACTTTTCTCATAGGTAAACAGTTTTACGCCGATATTCACCCCGATACGAGAACAATATTTAAAATTTCCATTTTTTGACAAAAAAATCAATTTTTAAAGTACCACATCTCGGGAACTATTGGACGTACAGAGTTGCCGTTGGACTTAAATTGTTGTAAATTTATTTCACTCAAAAAATAGTAAGAAAAATTAACATCGAACAACGCATAGTTTACAAGGTATGTAGGAACAACTGAATTTTTTTCAGTTTTTCACATATTTTACCAAAAATTGGAGAGGGGGCCCTTAAGACACCATTCTACTAAAAGTAGAATGGTGTAGAGGGTGTAAAACACCCTCCCTAACTCTAGAACCGTTGACTTTAGTAAGATTATACATAGGAACATTTTTGTTCGCAATTTAATGTAGATTATTTGGGTATACAACACTTTTTGCGCTAAACGACATACTTTTCTAAATATTTTAGAAAAACTGATAAAAACTACTAATTTTCCAACTTCACTCCCGCCCCCCTCCTCACCAAACCCGACGCTTAAAATAACTTTTTACCAAACAATATGGGGACTGTCTAGAGTCTAGAACAATATGGACTTGGAGGGAAACTTTTACTTTGGATGTTAAGGTTTCGCCGTTTTTCAGACTAATTGCACCGTACTAATACTGGTTGTCAGACATTTCTACTATTTTGTAAATAAAGAAAAAAAACGAGCCTCGGTGGCTGTAAGAGATACGCGATTGCTTCGAGTCCAAGAGTAAGAGTTGACCGATTTTGATAAATTTGGTACACATGTTCATTTTATCAATGCTCAGGACGAGTTCGTTGGACAACACTGTTCGCGTGCATTAAAATAAAAATTGGAATTTGAGGACGCGAAAAAATTCTAACTTTATTTATTCAATAAGACGAACATTTTTTGCAAATAACATTTTGTAGTAAAACCTACAGCAACACCGCTATAAATTAATAAAGATCGTTAAAACATATACATATTTATTACTATACGCTCGCTTCATTTATAGAGGCACGCGATGCCTAGTTTATATCTTTGAATTTTGAAGCTCAACATTTTTTCAAAAGTGCGTGAAAGATTTCGTTATAATTTTAACCGCCAAATAGCTCGATCTGCGGTAGTAGTCTAACACAGCTAGGTAAACAGGAGGGTAGGAAATCTTTCCGTTTCGTTTAAGGATTCTCTGGTTTACTCATTATTAGTCATTATTAGTACTATTAAAATGCTCGTAAATAAAGTATTTTTAATGTTACTTACATTTTACATTTTGCTCCATGCCAAGTTCTGCCGTCTTCTTGCCATTTTATTCTCTTTTTCCCTCAGCGCCAACTGTACCTAAACAAAAACATTATATAAATATAAACAAAAAACGTCACATCTGTCAATGTCAACTCAAATATGACAGAAGAAATATATTTAAAAAAAAATCGATCTTCAAATTTGATTTCTAGAATTCCGTTGGAGTCCAATGCTTTGCTCTTTTCCTCTGTACGGTTCAGTTATCTGGACAAGGCTTTAGTAGGAAAACTATCCGTATTGAAATGTAACCGAGCTGTACGTTAATATTTGTAAATAAATTAGATGTGGTTGGACACGTCATGGTTGAGAATCCCTGTTGAAGAACTAGCCTTTATCTGTACATCGTTATATGCTAATAAAATTCGAAGAGGAAAACTGATCTGTTGATTATCGTAGCTCGTTATTTATTCGGTTACGACTTGAACCAGTCATTCACGGTCCAACTTGGTCGTACGACACTTACTCCAACGAGCCAATATGGTACGACAGTTGGACTGTGAGAAGGGGTGAATGGCAACATTTCATACGACAAGGTCGAGTCAGATTCCCCGCACATCCAACACGGTTCCAAAAAGTAGACCGTGAATGGCTGGTTTTAAGTTGGTCATGTGAGTAAAGTGACGTTGACCTTTATGTGGATCAGCTCAAAGACCTGTAGACGGGAAATTTCTTGCATTGTCCATTCCAGACATTACTTATTACGTATAGTTTAAGGTAGAAGACAATTGAATGCTTAAAGGTGTGAAGTTTCTTAAGTACTGGGTTAGTTGTGAAGCATTACTCTCCTTAAAGTGGAATCTGCTGCCAGAAAGAAACACCTCGCGTAGCTACACTCTCCACCGATGTAAACAGACATCAAGAAGGAGCTAAAAAGTCCCACACAAGCAAAACATAATAAATATTTTTAAAGAAACACTCATTTCTCTATATGACACTGCTCGCCTACATTTTGGAAACGAGCCCAGTCTCTACGTCTAAAAGAGAGATAAAAACTCACTTCTTGTTCTTTTTAATTTTGTCTCTATCAAAACAACGGGCCCGAAGATTCAAGGGGTGTATTAATAGTTTGAAATGAGGGTTTGTATTATTTTATTACACCGTATAGGTTTTTATTAATGTTGTTTGTTTTTTTGATCACCCCCTTATATCATCAACTGAGCAACTCTGACATTAAAAATCAGAGTTTTTTTAATCCTACTAATATTAAATGCATCTAACTTTGAAAATGTATTTTTAATACTGATTGCTTTCCCCTCTCCTCGCGCTCACACCTTCTCTAGTCTCTAAATACGTGTAAACTAAGATTGATTTTTACGCTTTCCTCTCTTTCTTATTCTCGGTTAGTATTTTGAATTTAGGGCACATTAATACACTGATGGCAATGTTTAACGTTTCGTTCATATTTTTGCGGTTGTGAATTTATGAATGTCCAGACGGAAATAATTTTTATTACGTTCTATTTTCTCGCCCCGAGTTCTTACACCCCTAACAACTCACGTTATTCATTTGAACAGTGTTTCCCAATATCAAAGACTCGGTTTCCGCGTGGAGTCTTCGTAACTCATTTTCTAATTTATAGGCAATAAGATTCCCCTAACTAAAAAAAAATCGTACTTACTTTTTTTTATTCTACATAATAGTTTGTTGGAGTCTTGAGTCTCCCCCAATTTTTCATCTAGGATTGTTAATCAAAGTTTTTTTTGTTTTTTTTTTTTTTTTGCATTTCACAATTCCGCGTTGTTGTTGACCATTTGCCCTTTAACATAAATAAAACAAGACAAAATACGATCTCAAAATATTGTAACAATGTACGTGTACGTGTCATTTTGAAGGTGCACTCAGTTGATTCATACGTGGCTACTTCAACGGTTCTAATACTGCATTGTTTATGAGTTGATAAGAATTCTATATTATGTATATTTTTTTGTCAATAGACTAGTTAAGTGGCGATTCTCGTTGTTCTTTATAAGTACTGTGTGTTTAGTACATAAATTGTTATATTTTCCCCTTTTTTATTAATGTAATTTGTTATTCTAGGAAATAGTTTTCGAGATGTTGACATTTTGACGTCAGTCAAAACGCCTCATAGGAATGAAAAAATTCTGTAAGTGGTCTATCGCTTTTATTGCAGACGTTTGGGGGTCATACAATCCTGAAACAATTTCAATAAAAAGTGTACAAAATGTATAGTTTTTTAAAAGAAAAATCCAGGTATACATTATGTTTTCCTTCGACCACTAACTTAAGGTGTGTAATAAGTGAAATTCAAAAAATAAAAAATAAAATAATAATAAAAATTGGTTTCATTAATTGAAGGATCTTAAAAGAACTCTTATAAAGAGGAAACACTTGGTTTTTAAGTCAAAGGGTTTGATTTGAGGGCTTGACACAAGTTGTTGATTACAAGGCAGAAAGCGTTAAACATTTCTACCCCCTTAAAATCGAGAGAATTATTTTTTTCTTTCCTCTCATTTCCATAGCCCTACAAGTTGTAATAAGTGAGCATATGCCAAACAGGCGGCCAGAAATAATAATCTACCTCGAACACGCGAACAAAAAACCAAAAATCTCTACATCAAATTAAAAAAAGTAGACCCTGCTTAAGGGTGAAAATATACGACCTTTTCAAGCTCTTAGTAATTTTTTTTTTAAATAATTTACATCAAAGAAAAAAAAAAAATAAAGGAAGTGGACATTAAAAGCGATAAATAACGAATTCAAATAGGAAGGTAATTGTGTAAGAATGGATTTTTATTTTTTAGTTTGATGTTTTTTTTTTTTACCTCTTTATGAAAAAGACGGGGTAAAAAATTCTCGCGTGCAAGTCAGAAATGATATTCAGTAGCGACAACATAACGTTTAGCACGAATCCAACTAAACAAAATTAAAAGAAAAAATGTTTTTTCCCTTCTAAATTATATTATAGAAATAACTTTTAATCTTACCGAAGAACAAAGGTTAAAAGATAATTAAAAGGTAGAGTGAAGAAAAAAAAAAAAGTTTTCTTTATATTTTAATAAATCTCTTGACACTTTGGTCGAGTAGTGGAATGAAAGGGATGTGTTCTTTATAGTGAGGGTTAGAAAAAAGGATTTTTGTCTTAGATGTTAAAGATGGGTGCGCAATTAGGGATGAAGGCAGTGGACTTCACACCAAAAAGCGCACTTTGATACTCTTTTCCTCTCCCGACACCTCTCCTCCGTATTTTTTTATTGTTTCCTCCTGCTTAAGAGATATAATTTACTGTTGAGAGAAAAAGGGAAGACAAAAAGGTTCCTTTGTAGGCTCCTTTTTTTTTGTTTTTGATCTGTGTCGAAAAGTTTTTTAAAAGAAGGTTTTGGGAAAGGGAAATGGCTCTTGAAGATGACACCCTCCTTGTCTCTTTTTGACGCCCTTGCCTTCGAACAAAACTGCAAAGACTATAAAGTTTTTTTTTTGTGTATGTAAAGGGCGTGAATCTCGAACTACAAAGACACTTTAACACCCTTTTGATACGTCGGAAGGCGACGGTAGTAGGAGGCTTAAGATTAGAAACAGTTTATACTTCAAAAAACATGGGAGTGGGGAGAATTCATCTGATGATGACCTTTGTTCAACTATTCCCTTTTTCGGTGTGGAGAGTAACTGAGAAGTATGAGGAAAAGATGAGAAATCTGGCTAGAGAAGTCGGTGATACTTTTGTCTTACGCAGTTAGTTACCCTTTGAAGAATAAAAAGTAACATTTTTTTTTTTAAAAAAAAGAAGAAAAAAAGTGTACTTAAAAAATATTTTACAGATGAACCTGGGTTCGTGTACTACGTTTTTTTATATCAGTTGCACTAATGATGACAGCTTACGAAGAGTTTCGAAACTAGAAACTTATCCATTTGTAACATTTGAAACATTTGTTAACGTGTGTTACGTTAACACCAAGGTTAAGCATCCTAAAATCTAGATGTTAGTTTAACTTTTTTTTTGCTTCCGAGCTTACCGAAGGTAAACGGAATTTTTTTATGTGTCCGATTTCCATTTTTCCAAGACATAAATCCTTTTTAGACTTAAGGGAAAACGTTTGGTTCCGTGTCTATCTGTCGCTCAATTTTTGCGAACCATCAAATATCTTTAAAACTACTAGTATGATTTTAATGAAATTTAGATTGTAGATCCATATAAGGTCAACTTTCCGTGTCCATTTGTTTCTCTTCTTGATCATTATTAGTGATAAAAATGTAAGCGCAACTGTTGCTCATGCCTTCAATCATAAGCAACTCCCAAATGATTTCGGCAATGCGTTCGAAACTTTGTTTTTTCCCTCTGGAAGCCTATAATATACTCAATGAATCATTGAGTATATTATATCAAACATTGATCAAGTACAACTGGCACGGAAATACTAATCCATTAATTAAAGTGATAATACTTCCGTGTTTACTTAGCATTCACTTTAATTCATAATTAATTTAATTTTTGTCGAAACATTTATTGTTTTTCTTTGATGCAAGTCAGTCTTGTAATGTTTGCTTTTGAATTGTCGGCAGATAAAGCGCAAAGCCATGTGTACTTGGTATGTATGATGTACGATATAAGCCCATGTATAGCGGCTTTTATGAAGTGGTTTTATTTATTTAAAAAAATATATATACAAATAAATGAATGCGTTTAAATCTTAATATTTGAAGAGATATATGACTTTTTTCCCTTATGGTTCATTACTTTTTTCATGTAATGCTTTAAAGAAGTTTGAAAACCAAAAAATAAAAAAGCCGCAGTTATGATTTACCTGGAAAGGTTCCCTTCAGTTTATTAAACCGTAACGGAGTTAAAAATCTTTATACTGTAACCTACATGGCGAAGAACTTGTTGAAGATAATCCGTATCTAAAGCCTCAAGCCTGAGTAAAGATGACACGAAAGATGCCGCTGTGTAAGGGTATTAGAAGTTATGGCAACCAGTCTTAAAGTAGCAAAAATTTAATCCTGTCAAGAGAAAATCCTCAGAAGACCATAAATTTTAGGCTTAAAGGATGTTTCAAATAGTGCTTTTCACCTTTTTAATATAAACCATGAAGTTGAAGTAACTGTTGTGATTTGTGATAAACAAATACCTTTATCAATTTGTTTAAACAAATAAACAGACTGATAAAACAAAAAAATCTAAATCTTCTGGAAGAACAATTTTTGTGGTTCCGATAAATAAACATTGTCACAATTTTTTGAGTGTAGTTTAGTGCTGCATTTTGTGCCGAATAAGTCTTAGTGTATTGTAATCGCGGAAAAGTAAAAGAATAGGGTCCCAATGAGATCTCATGATTTTAAAATCCTCTGACCTTATTGGCTCCCCACCCAATTTTGTTTAACTTTCCCACGCTGTCAACGCACGAAAACTCATTTGCCTAAACTGAAGTCAATCCAACTCAGACTGAAACAACTAGTAATTATAACTAACTATCTAAGACTTCTGCTGATGAAGTTCTAGATCTTACAGGGTTGTGACTTAGTCTTGACGTTTCTATCCATATATTAGAACCATGTTTAGGAGTGTTTATGGTGCTGGTTTAGGTTAACTGGAGGTGAACCTGCGCTTTAACCAAACACTTTCAGTTTCCTTCGGTATTTGTATTGTGTGTATCACTAACCTTTAATTAATGTTCTAAAAAGTTCACTTAACTTAAGAATTTTACCTTAAGCTGTGCTTAAGATGTTTATAAAAATCAATCAGGTATTTATAAAAATTCAACAATAAAGATAATAATATAATTATTTTGCTCTGAAGAACGAAAAAATTTTATTTCTCCGATTTCAAAAATTCCAAGACAGAAGTCCGTTTCAGACTTCAGGGGACATTTTTGGTTCCGTGACTGTCTGTCAGTCTGTCGCTCAATTTTCGCGAACCAACATATCTAATAAACTACACGTCCGATTTTAATGAAAGCTTTATGGTTGGCCATTGTCATAATTATCTTATTTTGGTCTCATATTAGTTTCAACCTTCTGTAACTTTCAATATTTATATCCCCAGGCCCAAGATTAATTTGAACCGTCAAAATTTTGTCTATTTTAACGAATTACACCAAGTTGTTTTCCCGGGAAAAGTCTATTTATTTTAAAAGAAATTATTTAAATGGACTACATTTTGACGGGGAGAGGCCGAATTCCATTCCCCGCCGAGAAAAAATTATATTTATGACAAATTTATTGAAATTTTCAATGATAATTAAATATACATAATACAACTAATAAATGGAAAACATTGGGCTAAGTAATTATGAACTCGTATATTATGAGAAAGTTCTCATATACGAGTTAAGTCTCGGACCAATTTTTTTTTCGGACTTATAAACAAATGATTTTTTACGGAAAGATTGCGACTCTTTTTAGTAAATTTAATTTTATTTGAAACTTTGCTCGAACCTGATCAATAAAGTAACTTATTCAAGGCCGTTCTCCCATGAAAAAAATCGTAAAGAACAAACTCCTTATTCCTTAAATGAAACAAGACTGGCGCCGGCATACCTTTAAATTTGTTTTATTTATTTATTTTTTTTTTTTACTTCTTCTTTCATTCTTTCTTTTGAGATTGTGGTCAAAAAAGCATAGTGAAAAGGGTCGCAAACCATCTAAATTAATTACATTAGCAGTAAGTTAAAAAAAGAAAAAAAAATCGACTTTTTTCTGATTTAAATGAATCAGTTTATTACCTTTTTAAAATCAGTTTTCTTCACGTCCGGTCGAGATAGTATCCTTCTTTTTTTATGGAATTTCCTTCTATATTCTCTTTTTATCTGGATCTAAATGAAAAAAGGTCTAAGAAAGATTACAGAGAGGTCCTCAGATTGTGTCTTTTTGTCGGCAGATAAGATATTTTTTGGTTGGAAAAAAGGTCCTTTTTTTAACTTGACTGAAAGCTCTCCCTCCATCATTCACCAGCATCTTTTTTTACCTTAATAGAATTTTTTTCCCTATCAAATCCCGTAAAATTCTATTCCTCTTGTCAAAATCTTAAAGAACCTCATAAGATAAGCTACCAGTCCTCACTATCTCATTCAGTAGCACCTGAAAACTTGAAGGAATACTTCTTTTTTATGTTAAGAAAAGTGTCAAGAGAAGAAATAATCTGAATCTTTTCAATATTGAAAGTAAGGTTAGTAAGACCTTAAAAAAAGTTCTATATCTGATTGAAAAGTTCAGGTCGGTTATCTTAAATCAGGAATTTTAATTTTACTTTAAATACGGCTTCTTTTGTTGTTAATTTATGTATATTGAATTTTAACCAACTTTACTAGAATTAACTAAAATAAAATATTCAGTAGAATGCCGAAGATCCGTAACTCAGTTATCTGAATATTTAATTATTTGAACTGGCTTCATGGAAAGAAAATCAAAAGCAACCCCGTAATTAATTTCTTAAAGTGATAGCGTTGTTAACTGGATATTACATATTTTTCACTGTGCACCTACAATAAATAAACAAATATAAGAAGGTGCTTTTTGTACAAAGTGATTGAATTATTTTATATATCTCCTTTTTTTGGTGTATTTTGATTGTCCGAATTTTAGATACTCAGAATCACCCTACACAATATTACTTCGGATAATTAACTCTCTATTGTATATAAATTATATTATAATGTCTCATGATTAGTAACAATATTGCGAAAGAGCTGTGTCGAAACGTCTGTTAAGAGCTTCTCTCGTTGATAAAAAGTAACACATTTAGGTTTAATTTAAAGACTGGGATAATGACAAACTTTAGTGGTAGATGCCCATGTTTAAATACAGGCCGCACACGGTCAATATATTGATCAATATAAGAACCTCAATATTCTATGTCAATCCACCTTCAATATTTGTCCGACCGCACACGGCAGATATATTGATCAATATTTGGTTCAATATTTCACCTCATTAAGGCTCAGTTTCATTTTTGGTGTTGACTGTTTTCGAGTAAATAAAATGAATTTAAAAAAGTTTTAGTTAAGTTCAAATATTTTTAGCCACAAAACGAACTGTTTGTCGAAAACGATGGATGAAAGACTGGTTAAATAAAAAAGAAAGATACTGCCATGTACACAATATAAATTTATTTATCAGACTAATATTATTTATTGGATTGCTTATTCCTCAGTTTATCTTATTACATATTATAACTGTTTATGGCTGGCCACACACGGGGCGATATGAAAGCGATACAGCATTGATACTATATTATTGCTGTGCGATATCATCGCCGATATCGGCGATCTAAATTCTGGGCATCCGCACACGGGGCGATACTTTATTCAGTCGACTCATTCCTTAAGTTACTCTGTTAAATTTATTTATTTTCAATCTCTTATATAGTTATTCCTTAAAATAGACTATAAATAAACAGGTCAAGTGTGTGCTAGCCAGTGCTACACAGCGAGGGTCCGTAGGCCACACTGTATATTAAGTAGTACCCTATTGATGGTGTTTTTTAAAATCCTAAAAAGCTTATTTTGGACTATCCTATAGGTATGATATTCTCAAAACACATAAACAAACTTCTGATGATGCATTTTATTGCCACAGAACCGGACTGTAAACATATAAATACATTAAAAAGACCATAATTATAAAAAACAACGTATTTTGCCAATAAAAAATAAAATAATTTTTTATTATACATGCCAAATTTCAAAGTCATCGGACGAAAGGAGTAGCCGTGAGAGCATTCGACGGACGGACGGACAGACAGACACACGCGCGAAAATATAAGGGTCCTTGGCTTTTGCCTACGGACCCTAAAAATACAAAATATAATGATGCAGTAATCTTTGAGGAGAATATTAATAATTTTGTCGTAACCAATAATTTTAAAAATTAAACTCGACCTTTACCTAGGAAGCAACAGGTAGGCGATATCGTATCGCTTTTATATCACCCCGTGTACAACTGCCTAAGTCTTTCGTTTTTAAAATTTAACAAAATATTCTGAGAGAGCTGTGTCGGCTCAGTTTGGTCGCCAAAGGCAGCCTCCTGCCCCGTGTGTGCGTAGCGCCGGAGCTGTAAAAAGCATAGTCATGCAACCATCCACTCGGTGTGAAATCTCAACCTCAACTGAATATATTGATCAATGTATTGAAGTACGACCGCGCACGGTCAATATATTGATCAATATCCCAATATTGATCAATATAAATAAAAATATTTAAATTTTGTTCAATATCATTAATACTTACTTCAATCCACTCCGCACACGATCAATATATTGATCAATATTTCCCTATATTGATCAATATATTGACCGTGTGCGGCCTGTATAAATTATTGAATATTTTAATTTTTAATTTTGATGCTTGTTGTTACAATGTCATGATTGACATGAAGTGAGGGACTTTCCAATAACAGTACTGACTTATACTGAAAAAAATGGTGTGTACTGAAAAAAAGTGTTTAATAGTTAAATGGTTAATTGGCTCGTGTGCAGTAAAACAAAGACTATAATCATATTGTTGTCGTAAGTTGGGTAGAGTGGATGATTTTTCTTATTCCTTGACTTTTTATTGTTTACTTATTATTACGTTTTAACTTTCTTATTTTTATTTGTTTCTCCTTTACATGTCTGCTTTTTTTAAAAAAATTATGTACTTATTTTTACTTTCATTTACTTTATATTTCTGCTTGCTTTTACTTAGTTTATTTTATCTCTTTGTCTTTGCCTTAGAGCCAATCTCTCATATCTTTGCTTTATCCTGTATTTCTTACCTGTTTTCTTTTAAATATTTTCTCTCTGGAATTTCAACTATAATTTATTTCATCTTTTAATTTTTAATTATCTGTTTTATTCATCTAGCATTATTTTATTTCTGTTACAGGTATGTTGTCGTTCAGTTGATTCTACTTGAAGATTTTTTACATTCTACTGGGTATGTTAATCATTAAGTTTTTTAGTCAAGATAGCTAATTTTGCTTCATAAATAGTGTTGGTGGAGGTCATTTTTAATGAATATACAAAGAAATTGTCTCACCACATAAAATAATACTTGTTACGCTTATAGTGTACGTGTTTTACGAGTTTTAACTCTTAGTTCATAGCCACTGGTAATTGCTTTACCAGAGCCGTAAGCTGCCTTGATATAACCAAGTATTAATTTTGGTGGAGCAACTGTTTCAGTCATAAAAAAGTTAACAAATTATAAGGGCCAGTGTACTTATATTATTTTACAAGTCTAATTTGGTATATATCAGTTTGGTATATATAATTTGGTATATATCAGTTTGGTATATATAATTTGGTATATATCAGTTTGGTATATATAATTTTGTATATGTAGGTATAAATATTTACACTTGTATATCGACACTTGTAAAAGTATATAAAGGTTTGTAAATACGGAAAGTTGCGTTATTATAGTACATACTAGCACGCACTATCATTGCTAGTACTATTGGTTGTAGTGCCTTTTATTAACCTGAATCCACTGGACTACTAGGCATTCGTAAGTTCATATGGTAGTAGCAGCTTTTGAAAAATGTCTGTAATCTGATTTGTATAATGACGATTAAAAAGAATTTGAATAATTATTTCAAAGCATAATGAAATTAATTCAAGAGAAACACGTATAGAAAAGGAAAGGGAAGTCATGAAGTTATGACCAATTTAAAAAAATGATTTAAACAGTAAGAGGTATACCAAATAATTACAACATTACAGCGTTCAAACCTGTGATTAAACACCGGTTTTTTAATCATCTTAATATTTCTTTTATGTTCTCTGTTTTTCCTTTTTAACCTCTTTTTATTTAAAAAAAAGAGAAGAAAGATTAATATCCTTTTCTTGTTCGGTTTCATTCTCCGCTGAGATTTATGATTAATTAGTACAATTCATAAGAATAGAGAGGGAAATTATACTTCAATACCAGACTAAGGTAAAAGTCCCGTGTTCCCCTCTGTATTGAAGTGTGTAATCCGAGACCGGGAGGACCCCCGTCTTTTCACCCTCACGTGAAATATAGTATATTTAATATATCTATAAAAAAATCAAGTAAAAAAAAAAACTTAAGTTATAAATTGTTGGTTGCGGTATCGGTTTAAGATGCTAAGGACCGGTTTTAATTCTCTGTAAGTTGTTCCGGTGTTATAGGAATAAGTGAGGGAGTTGTTTTCTGTGACTTGAGTTAAGAGCTTTTTTTTATTTATAATTGCTTATTAGTTGGTTTAGCGTGAATTACTAGCAACTCGTTACACTATGTATCGATTAATTGTTCTCAGACTGTGAGAGATGAGTGTGGAATTAATTTTAAAGAACGTGAATTATGTTAACTGTTATTCGATTTTGTTCCTAGACTCTTACGGATCAAAAAGGTTTTCTTGAATTAAACTGTTCATCGGTGGCTTAATTGTGTTGGTTATATTGGTTACTTATACGTGCTAAGGGCTTATTAATTTAGGTTGTTTTGTCGGTCGAGTATATGGTGTACTTATGTTATTGATTTATGCAGTTCATCGATCGAATAGAAGAAGTGTATTCAAACTAGGTATTTCACTTAAAAGAAATTGCACTTAATAATCATGTTTATTAGAACAAGACATTTGAAGCCAAAATGAAGGCTATAACCTTAAGTTTGCTAGTTATAAAATTAAATTGGTTTACGTCGACATCTTTTATATCTTAAGATAACTGGACCGGTTTCGCTTTAAAACCTATCATCAGTTAAATAGGGTAACCAAAGCGAACACCGTTCTAGTGCTCTTTAGAGGCAGCAATCAATAATGGTGAATATATTATTTAATTTTACCACAGTTGTTCATGAGTGAAGGGCTTTATGTTCGACATGCTTTAGCCCTCTGATCGCCCCACTTTTGGAAAAGACCACCACTTATATATTTTTGCTCAGGGTATTATTGAAAGGTGGTCACTTAATATTTTCAAGGAACAATTTGTGTCTAATTTAAAACTAAAAGTAAAAGTGAGCCTTTTTAATTCGTTAATAGCTTTTTTTAATTTGTAGCTATTTACATCTTAGCTTTCCGGTAAATAATTTGTCAATTTCACGCATTGCAAAAAGAGTTGCTCTAAAATATCGTACAATAATTCTTTTCAAGCAAGGGCAAATTGTTTATTACATTTGAACTTTTATAATAGTTGTTATTACGTGTGAAGTTTCCAGTATCATTTTTTTTCAAGTTATCTCAGTACAAAAATGAGTTGCCCTAGTATACAATGATACTTCGCAAGCAACTGCAAAGAGGCATTACGTCGGCTAGAGTGAGATGTTATGCACTGATAGGGGAGGGAATAAGGAAGAGTGCGAGATGTTGCGTTAAGACAGAGCGAGAGATGTTAGTAAGTTAGAGGTTCTCCTTGGTTCAAAAAGAAGTTCTTGTGAAGACTTAAAAGCCGCTGGTCGGCACTTTGCCTTTGATCCAGCCTCCAGGATCTAATTATTTACACAACGTCGCTCCTATACTATTATCCGCTTTTCTGACCAGTTTCCAATCCTACCCGTATCTCTTTTTTTATATATATATATTTTTTACTTTTACTTTTTCATATACACTTCATAATGCGGCGCAGTTTTTCTCTCGTGTGTGTTTCTATTCTTTTTTTGAGGGGAGGTTGGAAGTCTTTCATATATATATATATATATATATATATCCGTCATCTCTTTGACGCGAAACATAAGTATCGAACAATTTGTNATATATATATATATATATTCGTATATAAAATATGGCTGCGTGTATGTAAGTGTGCCTGTTACCTTTAGGTCAGTTAACCTTTTCACTGTGTTAGCCCTTAACAATTGTGGTCACTTTGCTAGGATCAGCTGAAAATGTGGAAAAGAATGAGTTTCTTTTTTTGGGGGGTATTTTCTGTAGACCTTTTCATCCTTAAAAAAAAAGATTTCTTGCTTACTTTATCCTAAAAGTTATAAAAATATGATGACAGATATTTTCATACAATGAAATAATAAAGCTGTAAAGTTGCTACCTTAAATTGATAACTTTACAGCTGGACTTTATTCTGGATTTGTGGAATGGATTTAACAAAAAAAAATAAATAATAATAAAAATAAAAAAAATAGTTTATTAGACATTTTAATGTGCAGTATTTATTTTATTTGAGAATTCTGTAATACATGCCGAGATTTAGTTTGTATAGAAATGAAATTAAAGGCAATTTACCATAAGACAAGAGAAATAATTATTGGTAGAGTCAGGATTTGATGGATTCATTTTTAAATTTATGGATGTTTATGTGTGATTTAGATTTAATGTGAATAATAAGTTTTTATCCGTTATGAGACGTTTCCACCCTTATGTAAGGTCATTATCAATCAAGCTTATTCTATTATCTTCTTATTCATCTTATCATCTTATTCTTATTCTATTATCTTGCTTATTTATTTCAAATAACCCCTCCATTCGATTATCAATCTTGTTATATTTTTTGTTTACAAAATTGCAGTATATTTAGAACTGTTTTAATTTTTTAAACTGAAAAGGATTCAAATTTGAATAGAATCCGTTTTTTAACTCAACGTAGAGCCGTATTCAGATCTGGGAGCCTCCTCGGGTCTAGATTCTAGACGTCTAAATTTTAGAATCCAGACCATTCCAATAATTTTACTTGAAACCTATCTTCATATTTTAATAGCCTCATTACCGCATTATTTAAAGGATTGGTCTAAAATCTAAAGTACTTAACCGTATAGGTATACCGTACTTATCAGTGTTACTGTTATCAGTCTTATCGGTATTTTATTACCGTTACTTATTAATATCAATATCAGGGACTGCTTAAATTACGAGGTAAAGAATTAAGTTGCTTACATGAATCACAATTTCTTACATTGATGTGAAATTCCAGCAATACCGTCAAGTAATGCGGGGTTGGTTTCACTATATACCAATCCTTTGAATTATTCCTTAGAATTACATATAATGTATATCCTAGAAATATTGCTTGGAATATATTACCTACTTTTTATTAAGGAATGGCCGCTACGGAAAACTATTTTTGGTTTTAATACCAGATTTTTTAAATATAAAACCATATTATGTCTTTATTTTAAAATTTAATATGTAACTTTTTTTCACGTTTGAACCAATATATTGTGAACAGTCGACATAACCCTTAGCAGTGATTACAATAATTTTCTAAAATAAGTCCAAAAATATACTGGAAAGAAATAAGGCTGCAAGATACAAGTGAACTTTTTTCTCATTATAGTTGTATTCACGACGGAAAAGTTTCTTCTTTCTTACTAATTTATTAATTATTTGAATTTCTAGACATGCATTATGATCATAGAGAAATGATATTTTTCTATTCACACATGGATACTTGAATTAAATTTACATTTGGTATTTACAAGCACGTAATACACATTCACAAATACATCCTTTATTACTTATTATGGCAGTATTATTGTGGCAGTATGTCATAGCATCTGTATATATACTGTCACATATGTGAGTATATATTCACTTTATGTGTTCTTTATATGTAAAATAATCAATGAAGATAACTATTAGAGAAGCTTTAATGTAAACAACATTTTATTTAAATGTATATATAAATGTATGTATATAATATACTAACACACATATAATGTATGTATGTATATATAGTTCTACAATTTTGTATATTCTTCTAAACTAGGAGCTATTTTTTAAGGCCCAGGTTTAAATAATAAATATTAAAAAAAAAAATTTGAAATATTTCTATTTTATTATTGTCGTAAAATATAAGAAGAAGAAATAAAAAAGTTATACCTACTGTTAAATTATTTGTTTATTTCATTTAGTTAACTATAACGAAAATCTATAAAAATATTTTCTTTATTACCCTTTTTTGTTCTTTTATACACTTATGTATATTTATTTCGAAGGGTAAAGAATTTAAAACAATAATAAAAAAAAAAGTTTAAAGTTTGGAATGTTCAGCAGTTCAAAAAAAATTATCCTTTCTGGTGCCACAATAAAAATGTTTAAAGTCGGGACGCGTCTTTAAAGTTTTGGACTTTCTGCGCCCGAATTCCTCCGAAGGAACATGGACTTAAAGTCGGTCGTGTTTGATTTTCAAGTCTTTTTTGGTATATATATATATATTTAGCCGTGTTGTTTTTGGGTTTGAAATTTTTCGGGTTGTCGGTGCGGGCCCTTGGGTTTTTAGCTTTTTGTAGATAGGGATCTCCGCTTGAGATACTAAAGCCCTGGGTTGATCTGTTCCTTCCAACTGCTTAGTTATTCATTTCATTTACCCTCGCATACATCTGTGTGTATCTTTTTTTTTGGTTTATATTTTTTCCGTTGTTTGCTTTGAGATATAGATCTCCTTTTCTATATGTCATTAATAATCGAAGTGTGGACGGTTATTTTAATTAGATCGGATAAGATTGGTAAAGGGGGCATACTTTATTTAGTCTATGTATACTTTCAATTATTTTAAGTTATATGCTCAATTTTTCCCCCTTTTTTTATTCTTTAACGTCTTATTTCTTTGTTACATTAAGAATATTTAGTTTCACTTTCTTGCTTTCTTGGATATATCAATATTATTAATATCTATACTAAGCCAAATAACTAACATTACTTGTTTCGATAAAAGTTGTGTACCTGGTTAGGGATAAAATCTGACGAATTACTTTCATTCTGTACATTCTGTCCGAAATCTATTATTGTAATACCGCATACCTTTATATTCTTATTCTTTTTTTAGGGGTTCGTATTCGCAGATCATCCTCGAAACCCTTAAGCCAAAGGAGATCTGTCTGTCCGTCTTACTTTGGTGCATATTCTCCAAAATGTTCACGCTAGAGAGTTGAAATTTGAAATACTGGCGTAACTTTTTGACCCACACATAGGAAAAATATTGAAAAGTTAAACGTTCATTATCCTCATGCGCTATGCGCACAAATGTGCTAAACCCAAAATTCAAGAGGGTATCAAATAAAAGCTCTTAAAGAGTAGATCAAAAGCATGTAAATATAAATTTTTATGAGTATTGTGCTTTTTAACGCCGTATTGCGAGATAATGATGAATAGATTACAAATATATATAGACCTATTTAAAAATTTATTTTTTGTTTCATTATATAGGTCGAAATATATACCCAAATAAGTCCCCTCCCCCAGCCACCTTTTTTATAGTTTAATTACCTTTTCGTTATTACTATTACAAAATCCAGCCTTAGACCCCAAATTTACTCCTTGTTTATTTTTTACTACGTTTTTATTCACTTGGTTTCTTGTTTGTATGTTTGTTTGTTTGTCCGGTACAAATCTTGCAATCGAATTTTAACTAACATCCCGAGTAGCTAGACATTTGAAACTTTCAGAATAGCTCAGAACACGATGACAATGCATTATTTTAATGCTTTTAGTCATTTTTCAGCAGAATTTAATTAGTTTTCAGCAAATTTGCTGTATGAATAGTTAGTTCGGAAAAAGTCCGCAAGTTATTTTATTTGTTTTGTCATATCCCAAATATTTACAATCCTTTGACCTTCCCAATATTTACCTCCTTTGACAGATTTCAAATAAGATTTTTTATTGAGGAAACAAAAAATAAATTAATTGAATTAAGAAACGAAGTATATAAAAAGTTCTATTTATCTTGTAATTTTTTGTTTACTTTCACATAGGGTGGGATGGGGTAAATAATATACATATGTATATTTTTTTTCACAATATAATAAAGTAGATTTTATGTATATAACCTAGGAAACCCTAAAAAGTACTTGAATGTACCTACTCCCTGTGATTTTTTTTTGACATTATCTATGCCTTGTAGTACTTAAAGGTAAACGCTGGATTAGAATCTAGTAAAATTACGCGCAGAAAGTTCGTACTTGGTTAACCTTACGCAGTAAATCAGTTTAATTTAAAGTTTAGGTCTATTTTAATAGTTTAAGTGTGCTTAGTTTTTTAAGGACGCTTTCAATAAAGGTAAAACGCTGAAATTACATAAGCTCAGAGTCTAATTCTTCTTAAGTATATCTAGATTGGGTTTCAATATACATTTGATTCGAGTTAACATCAGGACAGACCCGCACGGACTACTTTGAGTCAAGAACCTAAAAGAACCTTCTAGTGTAGTTGTGGAACCGAAACGTCGCACTTCGTATCCTTCGAGAAGCTTGTTCCCTTTAAATCTTTAATGATTACTTCCTATGCACCATGCACCTACCTCCTCAATAGAGTTGTCGTCTGTATTGTCACAATTCATTTAAATATCATATTTGTTTTTAAAGTTCTTGGTATTTTAATTTTTTTAAATAATTTTCTAATAAATTTTACTTTAAGATTTGTGTTCTTTTATAATATGTATTACATTTTTTATTTTTCAATATGTACTTTTAATAATTAATAAAATTGACTCGAAAAAGAACATTTAGTACATAGATTTTATAATTCTATAATTAATCTTTTTAAAATTAATATTCTAGCACTCAAAAGGATAAATCTCTACTAAACAACTTAGAGTCCTGAGCCTGCGGAGCGAATCTCATAAAGTTATCTACTGAATCCTGATAAGGACTTTCCAAGAGTAGAATTGAATCCGTATTCAATGCGAAATAAAAAAACAAAAAACTTTTTCTTGGTTAATTTTGGCAAAGGTTATAAATCATTTTGTAATCTTCACCTATTATAAACATGTTTTTTATTACGTATTTATACAGATTTGATTACAGTTTCTACAGAAATACGCTAGGTGCGCTCACACCCAAGCTCTGCGCATGTCAGATCCTAGTTTAGGTGTTTCCATACAACTCCCACAATCCCACAATTTAGTGAATCGTATCGGGGATCGGTATCGTATTTAATTTGTATCGAATCTATGTTTCCATGGACACTTTCGAAGCGTAGTAAACGTTTCGCTACTTAATTACAACAAACGACCCAATTCTATGTCGCACCTGTGGACTAAACTACCTCTAAACATTGCATATCAAAATTCTAAATAACCTACTGAATACGATTACCCCCTTAGTTATTTTTTTTATTTTATTATTTTTTTTCTTGATTTTGATTATTTCCTAATTTGATACTTAACTATGAAAATTACCATCTTCGTCAAATCATTCCAAGAAAAGACCTTGGAGTTGTAGTAGCAAACAAAACTACAAGAAATGTACAAAAACCATCCTTTTTTGCTAATTATCCTCTAGTTATTGCCCTCTACTTTTGTCGGCTTCTGATCAAATTAGAAAGCTTTAGTCGGGGAAAAAAAGTTGATATGTTTAAAATTGAACGTTCTGTAAAGGAAATACATCCTTTACCTAACCTGTTATTTTCCTATAAAAAAACTTATTTTGATATCTTCACTCGATCTAAGACTTTAATTTTAATTATACATAATCAACGCCTTGAACAATACACTGTAACTTTGGAACTTTTTTTTTCAACCTAGTTAATTTTTTTTTGTAAACTACATTTTAAATATAATATCTTTTAATATAACTACTTATTTTTAATTTTTTTCCATAAAAACTTCTTTTTTTTAATATTTTAAGTATACTTAAAATACGATAAAACAAAACTCTTATTAGGGACTGTATCAAATTAACGAGACTATTTTTCCCTTTAATTATAATTTTAACTATTGTTAATTAAGAGGTATAAACATGGATAATTTACATGTTATGGACGACTATTTGGGTGGTTTTTTAACTTTTTCTACATTGTATTACTAATAATAATTATGGGCCTATTTATTCCATTTCATTTTTAGGCTTAGTTATTTATTGTTTTTCCTTCAAGATTATGGTTAGTGGTTATAGTTATAACTATGATATCCCTTTTTTTTATCGTTATTAAAGTTTTAGTATGTATGATGTAAGTTTTATTATATATAACTAATTTTATTACTTATTAACTTATTAGTTATTAGTATTTTATTATAATTATCTTTATTATCTTGCATTGTTTACTGATGTGCTTATTACTTATTTTTTACTTTATCATATATTAAGAAATGAATTAGCAATCGCCAAAATAATAGATGAGAATGATATGATTGGGATTCTGTTTAATTAAAATAGCATAGTTTAACTAACTAGTTTCGTAACATTTATTTACATCATAAGGGTATATACTTTAGTTTATAGATTACTTAGGTTGAGTTTGACATGGGTATGATCTATGTATCATAAACATATCTAACTCACTATGTTAAGATTGTAATTTTAGTGTAGTAATCTATATCCTATAGTATATACCTTTATGATGTAAATATAAATTTTACGAAACTATTTGGTTACTGTACCTCACTAATTTCATTATAACTTTTTATACATCTAGGGTAAAGTGGGGCTATGGTGTCACCTGGGGTTATTGTGACCAACTCATTTTTTGTAGGGAATTTTAATAGTAATAATTCTCCTATTGTCAGATTTTGGAACTAGAAACAGTGCTGCTTCATTCCTAACAAACAGGTAGAGAAAAAAAACAACAATTCCCTACAAAAAATGAGTTGGTCACAATAACCCCATAGTGACACCATAGCCCCACTTTACCCTACTATTTATATATGTATAGAGAGAGAAAGTATGTGTTGAAAGCCCTATAAGTCCCTAATTTTATTAAGTTTTTATTTATTTCTTATAGTTTAAATATTAAATTCCTTTTTTTCAAAATTGTTGACACTTAACTCGGAGCAATTTCATATGTACGGAATACTTGTTCTTTATTCCTTGGAATATTTTTTTTTCTGTTAGTGATTTTCGTTTAGACATTTGTTCGGTGAGTAAATTAGGTTGAAAAAGTCAAGAGCTTCGTAAAAACGTCAAAAACCAATTGTAAACTTAGCGAAAGAGACTTCTCTAATCTAAGATGGGTCCATTACCACTTAAACTAATGAAGATAGAATATGGGATATCACTAGAGATCTAATGCAAAAAACTAGAAAATGGATTTTTAAGAAAATAAAGGAATGAAAAAAATACCGAAAATATCATGGAAGACAATATTCATTGAAAGTTTTGGGGTTAAATTTTTAGAGTTTTGTAGATACTTCTCAAAACCCTTATGCCGAGGGTGATGTGTCCGTCCGTCCGTCGCTCTTTGGTTCATAGGGCCCGAACCGTTCAAGCGAAAGTGCTGAAATTTGGAACACTGGTGCAACTTTTTGACCCAAACACAGGAAAAATATACAGAAGTCCATAATTAAATTTGCGCATGCGCAATTCAAAAAAATGTGGTAAACTCAAAAATTTACATTTTTTTTAATTTTTGAGTGGGGTATCAAATGAAAGCTGTTGAAGAGTAGAACACAAATATATATATGCTTTTTTAAATTTTGCATTCCTTATAGGGAGAAAAAATCAAAATATACCAAAAAAAATCCCCCCCCCCCAACCACTATAGATCGGCTGGTGCTAAAATTTCGAAATAATTCTTGCTAATACTTTATATTAGGGCGATGATATTTCCGGGAGTTCATTCAAAGGCTTTAAAAATTGCTAATTTTGTGCGCGAAAAAGTGAAGTGCGCCCAAAATTTTATTTTTTTAAAATTTTGAGTTGGGTATCAAATGAAAGCTGCTGAAGAGTAGGACACAAATATATATATGCTTTTTCATATGTTGCATTCCTTATAGGGGTAAAAAATCAAAATATACCCAAAAAAAAAATTTCCCCCCCCCCAACCACTATAGATCGGCTGGTGCTAAAATTTCGAAATAATTCTTGCTAATACTTTATATTAGGGCGATGATATTTCCGGGAGTTCATTCAAAGGCTTTAAAAATTGCTAATTTTGTGCGCAAAAATTTGGGGCGCGCCCCAAATTTTATTTTTTTTAAATTTTGAGGTAGGTATCAAATGAAAGCTGCTGAAGAGTAGGACACAAATATATATATGCTTTTTTAAATTTTTTATTCTTTAATGTTTTTATAAGTCAAAATATACCCAAAAAAACATCCCCCCCCAAACTTTATATAATGGCTGGTCCTAAAATTTTGAAATAATTCATAGTTATACCTTATGGTGAGGCGATGAAAATTTCCTGAAAAAAAATTTTTTATCTTGTCGTTAATACCAATAAAAAACATTGTGACCCCCCGGGGGATCGAACCCGGAACCCTTTGGATCGAAGACAAAAAAATCATAATTACATAACGGGTGTGCTAATTCATCTACAAAACCCTGAAAAGTACTTGGGGCAAGTACTTCCCTGTGATTTTTATCCTTATTTTCTATTAAATGTTATTTGTTGTAAAGAAATTAATTTCGATCTATAGAAACACTTTTGTGTAAGTTTATTGTTAAGGATTATATATTTGGTAATGACAAGCTTTTAGTTATAAGTACATAGGTACATGCCGCGTACCTTAAAGGGGTTTAGGTTTAGGGTATTACCCTTAGTAAGGTAAGGCTACCCTAGTATTTTTTTTTTGTACTACCTACAACCTAGGACCTAGGTCTTCCACCACTCTTGCATTCAGTTTCTGTCTCAGTCGTCTTTCTAACCTGAGAGTGTCTACTACTCCGCGTGTTCTTCTGATCTAACGTGTTCTTTTTTCGTACAATATTTATTTTATCGTCTGTGTTAACTTAAGTCAGTGCCGTTTTTATTCAATTTGATTCTTCGCTACGTTTGTGTTACCTTAGAATTTATTATTTTTCTCTGGAACAAATATAAATTCTTATCAATAAAGTCTGTTTCGTATTTTTTATTATGTTTCAGTTTTAAGTGATAAAAAATGAAGTTTTTCAAGGATTTTATTAGATTTGTGTGCGCTTCTATAATTTACTGCTACTGCTCAACTTATTTTTGGATGAAATATGACAATGATATTGCGGAACTTGATGAAAAGGTATTTTATTTTCTATTGGTTTTTAAGATACATAGTTTTTTTTGTAGATTTGTAACATGCATTGTTTATTTGGCATTATTAAAGAGCTATACTGAGATTATAACAAGACGTAGTTTTACTTATATATATATATGCATAATGCATACTGCTACAATAGTATATTACTTTGTATCTTACATCTTTACATACTATGTAATGTATTACATCTGAATCCACTGTAAAATAGTATATTTTAAGATGCTTTTTACAATATATATATATGTTTATAATTTAGCATTATTGTAGAAATTACATTATAATCTAAATCTGCTGGAGTCATAATTTTTACAATTATTTATGTATTAAATTAAATGTAAATGTTGATTTAAAGATTACCTACATAAAAAGAGAAGTAGGAATCAAAGTCCGGACTTTAGTTAATATGAATTATTAATCTTAGTAATGAGGACTTGTATAATTTGTAATTTACAAGCTGCCATATAAAATTGATTTGCTTAGATGTGTAGTAGTTTTTAATTCACAGTTAAACAAGTTTTTTTAGCTAATTTTAAAATTTTATTTTACAATAGGTAATTGATACTCAACTCGGTGTTCTCTCTGTGACTATTTTATTTATGTAATTTACTACTGGTTTTATTTGTAGTTTAACTATCATTTTTAAATTTAATTTGTGGAGAAGTGTTTAAAGCAAGTTTATTTATTTGCTTTTTACTCGGTAAATTGAATAACGAACGCTGATGTTGATATAAGCTGCTGAACTAACCATTTTATAAGTGATTAAATTAAAAAAAAAGCTTTTTACATTTTCTTAGAGTAGACGAATGTAGAAGAATTTGCTAAGAATGTGTCCTTATAGATAAATGCAAGTGTTTTTGCATTGATATTTATATGAATTATGAATGAATATACAATATACATTTTCTATTTATCTTGTATTTATAATTTTTCAATTGAGGTTGATATTCAATTAAACATCATTAGTCATTAGATTATCTTATTACTAGGATCTATGTATGCTTATTAGATCTTATTAGATTATCTTATTAGATCTAGATATTCTTATCAGATCTTATTAGATTATCTTATTAGATCTAGATATTCTTATCAGATCTTATTAGATCATCTTATTAGTCAGTCATTAGATTAAAGAAAGACATCTCTACTAAAGTAACTTTATTGGGGAGGTAAGATATTAGGATACTCTTTATCTGGTTTGGTCTCATATAGCAGTACTATTTGTCATTAGATTAATAGATTAGGTATAAAGAAAGACGTCTCTCCAATAAAGTAACTTTATTGGGGAGGTAAGTATTAGGAAACGCTTTATTTGCCTTGGTCTCATATAGCAGTACTATTTGTCATTAGATTATCTTATTATTAGGTCTGGATATTCTTATTAGTCATTAGATTAATAGATTGATTAGGGAATAAAGAAAGACGTCTCTCCATTAAAGTACCTTTATTAGGGAGGTAATTATTAGGATACTTTTTATTTGCATCGGTCTTATTTAACAGTATCACTCGTGATAACAGAGTGCACTAACAAAAAACATTTTTTTCCACTAGAGAAGGCTAGAAAGGTCGGATCGAGCAAAAAATCCTATCTGGTGCACTTCAAGGCCTACAAGATAGACTAGTTAGTTTTTTAAGAGTTACAATAAGTCAGAAATATCACCTGTACAAAAGAAATCCTGTAGTGAAATCAGATGTACATAATAATGATCAGAATCAGTGTACATAATAAATATGAACGCAAAAATTGATCTTTGTTAGTGACTTTTACCTTTGAGTTTAATCCTATCTCTGCTTTATATCCATTTTTATTTATTTTTATTTTAATCCTAAATTGAAAACTTATACATTCGATAAAATTTTTTATGAGGTTTAACGAAAAAAAAATACATTTTTTTAAATCTCTTCTTAATGCCAGAAATGTAATATTTATTTCTTATGATGTACTTAATTTGAAAAGTACGCTTTCTCCTGTTCTTATGTTACTCTATTATTATAGCCAAACCCTTTTTACATTTAATTGATACAGTGTTTCTTTCTCTTTCATATTAATATCCTTTTAGCCGTCATCTAAACTTACGTTTCACCTATCTTTTTATTTTTCCCTGTAACACTATAAAGCCATTTCTAGGACGCACAAGGAATTGATGTATCTGTAATCTTTGCTTCCTTGTTGCCATACTTCCTTTATTATCTAGAAGCATTTTATTTATATATGTCATATATATATACATACAAATACATGTATACTTTTTTTTTCATCACTTCATTTGAAATAGTTTTTTTTGTTTCTGTGTTGTTACTCTAAACTCATCTATATAGAATCTTTTTTGAACATCTACTGAAATAATTAGTCTCTACGTATTTTTTCCTAAGTAAAATTCTATACAATTCATTTCCTTATTGTCTAAAAGCTCTGCAATATTAATTGACTAACTATTTCCACTCCCTTTATTTAGAAATTGTAATTTTTTTATATAATTTTTTGTTGTTATCTTCATCAAATCTTTTCTTAGGTGAACCAATGTGTTTAATTAGTCTATAGTTTCTTAAAGTTTTAAAGTTCCCATTTCCCTTCTCTCAAGCTTTCTTTTTACATCATTTATTTATTATTTTGTACATTATTTTCATTATTATCATAGCTCCAATTATAATAGAACGTTTTTTTAGTTTATTTCCCGTTGTTATAAGTCGATTTTTTTAAAAGTTTGTAATCTATTGTTTGTAGATTAAAAGTATAATTTTTCGCTTGTGTTTTGAAAGGTTTTTTGTATTTTGTATCGAAATCCTTGTGCTGTAATAGTTCCGATATAGACTGTTATGACGGTGGGCCTTTGTTAGAAAGCGTGTGAAGTTTAACAGGTGGTCGAGTGCGGTGGGTTGAAGCGTGCCTTGGGAACAATCCTCCGGAGTTCTATGAAGGTGCCCCTAAAAACGGTTCGGTTCTTTGGTTTGGGCCCTGCATCCCTCCACAGATGGTTACAATCTCCGAACTGCTTGCACACCCCTCGGGGTCCTAGGAATCAGGACCACCTAGGTCGTTTTAAAAGCCTTATCCCGACACCTCTAAGGAAATATTTCTTCTCAGAACTTACCTTCTGATAGTTTCGTGAGTTTTATGGTGTTATTCCCCAGGAGTCAAGTCAGTTCAGTGTTGTTTCCTGTGTCGAATTTCAAAATACATGTGAAGGAAGTTAAGAATACTGAACCAAGATGTGAATACTCTGTTAGTGTCTGAAACAGAAACATTCTTGTCAAGAGCATGTCTGAAACATGTTTTCATCCTGATCTAAATCAATGACATTCACTCTTGCTTAGGATAGAGCACATCTTCTGATTAAAGTTTTCGAAAACATATTGAGGTTAGCAATTTTATTATTACAAATTGTATTTAAGGGCAAATGTTTTCATCGACAACCATATTATCTTAATCGTATCACAAAATAAAAGCTTTCGTTTCTAATAGGTTAAAGCAATTGAAAGTGCTGAATTATTAGTTATTCTTATTAGTTATTCCTTGGTGCTCAATAATAGTCTACCCGACAAAAGTCTCAAAGGTTTGTGTGTAGTTGTGTAGTGACTCTCCCCATGACATTGAGACACTTGAGGGAGTTTTATTACGCTATTTTAAGGTCATTTCTTATCATGTGAAAGACTAAATATTTTACCGAAATCTGAAGGACAATGAGTTCTACAGTTTCTAAGCAAATATTTAATATCCCTTTGTCTTATAATAGTTGATAAAACTAAGGGATATTATCACATTACATTGAACTAAACCACACTTATTAATAATATGCAACAGTATATGTGTTGCACCAGCCTGTGGACGACTTGACCATCTAAAGAGCTTATTAAGCTGTAATTGATGACATGGGGTTGGCGTTTTGCTCCATCAGTTGTACAAACTGGCTTAAGCCACACTTACACTAAAGACAAAATAAATGTCATACGTTTCCAAAAGAATGAGAACAAATATTTTAAACATAATTTATGTTGTACAGAGGGGTCTCTTATAATTTCAATTTCATATTTACTTTGTTACCGCAAACTTAGATTATTCCATTTCATTTATTCATTTGTTTTGACAGCTTCTGTAACAATGCTGAATATAGAAAATTGTATTTTAATGCCCACTATGTTTGATCTACATTCAGAGCTAGCGATTAAGAAATACTACTGAATATCTAATCCTGATTGTCTGTGTTTTATGTCATCTTAATTAAATACCTCAATTTTGCGTAATTGTTGTGATAAAGACATTAAATACACTTCGCTGTCCAAATCAAAGGGTGATGACACTTGAGCATTCAACCCGAATGAGCATAAGTTCCCGTTCGGCTCGCCTTGTCCATTTCTAAGCAATTCGGGGCGAACGCATGCTCATTCGGGGCCGAATGCATGCTCATTTGGAGCGAATACTCAAGTGTGTCTCCGCCTTAATAGATCTTTGTTTTTTTTTGTTTTTTTTTAAAGAATAGGGTTTTTTGGGACTCTATTAGTTTGGTATCCCCCTATTTTATTTCATTGATATAATTTGACAATCTAAGTGAGTATAAAAATTAGGCGATAGATTATTCTTTGTCCTAATTGTTTATTAGATATACTAAGAGGTATTATGTATTAATTAATGCTTACGTAAGAAGTGCGATATAAATGCTCCAATCTTCTTTTATCATATTACATACTGGGAGGGTTTTTTTTCCCCCTTTGTTTTCTATAAATAAACATTATTATTACTGGGAGGGGGTAACTCTACTTAAAATATCTCCTTTTAGGTGGGTGCTAAAGTAAAAGTGTACCTTTTTCTCCCTTGATTTTTGACTTTATGTGATACATGAAGGTCAGAAAACAGTGTCAGAAGATAGAGATCAGACCGTATTATAAATATCTGGTAATTCGAAACCGTTAAACGTGTCAATAAATCAAATATAATCTTAATCTCTTGACATGCTGAACCCTTCAACATGGATTAGGCTTAGGCTAATCAGGTTTAAATACCGATTTTTATACTTACCTGGAAATGGCATTTCAGTTATCAATGTAGGGGAAAATCTGTGACCAGTAGTCACTAGAAAAAAAAAATTTAAATAAGGTCTGAGCCAATGGAGGTTGAATATACCTTAAGATTGCAAATTCTGGGTACTTGCAAGTACATATTATAGTATAGTCTCTACTGGTTTATCATTGGAGTAGTTCGGATCGATCCACATGTGCATATGATGGCATGATATCCTGTAATGGATAATATTTACGATAATACTCCTTTGAAATATGTTTTGTTGGAGTTGTTGTTAGTTTATTGGCTCATGATATGATGACGCTATTGTTTGCGTTCAAAACATTAATAATATACTGTTGGATTTTTTTGTTTCCATTTTATTATTTTCTCTCTTTTGGTTAACATCTGTCGATAGCTTTTCTTGTTTCACGGTTGTACTTTTTAGTTTTGTGTCGATATTATTATTCCGCACTGAGTTGCCTAAGCCTCTCGAAGGGGAAAAATGCGTTGTTATGTTGGAATGTCTAGATCCTTTTCATTGTACGGTGCGGCATTGCCTGGTTCCTTGGGTTTCAGGCCTCGAGGGCTTTCTATTTTTTTTTCTTTTTTCTCTTCAGGTTTGTGCTCGGTGTTAGTTAGTAGAGGGCCTGGTTCTTAGTCCTTCTTGGAACATCTGCTATATTCCAGGAACCCCGTGGAGTCGTTCCCCCTCCAAGCTCTTATCTCCAGGTCTTCCACTCCATGCCTTGGTTCCTTCCTCCACACCAGCTGATTTCTCGAGCATCCACCCCCCCCCCCCCCCCCCCCCCCCCCCGACCTTAATATTTTTTTCTCTCTCTCTCTCCATCCGTTTTTGTTTATGAAGTATGAACCCTTAACCTTTTTCTCTCTTCCTTTTTGCAAGATTTATATTTATTTTTAAAATAAAGTTCAGTCTTAAAATAAAGTTACCGTTTCTTTTTATACTCCACTTATCTAGAAACGTACAAATTTTCCTAAAAACTTTTTTTGTTTTTCCTAACTTGGCTCTTGGGTGAGTATTTTCAAATAACAGGACGAAATTTGTTTTCCACCCTTCTTCAATCGTTTGTTTGAGAAACATGAACCCTTAACCTTTTCCCCATACTTCAACAAGATTTATAATTGTCGTCTTTATATTGCTCTAACTTTTTTTTTTTTTTTTTTTTTGTATGAAGTTGGTTTTTTAAAAATTTTATGGTTCAACCTAAACTTTTTTTTTTCAACTCATGGACTTATGGGTAAAAGAATCTTAAATTCAATTTCCTTGTTCTTCATAAAACTATAAACTTACTTTCCCTTTTGAACATTTTTTTTTTTTTTTTTTTTTTTAGTTAAATCTGTCGTCTGTCACAGTTGATTACATTGATTTAGCGTATAACTAGACATCATAGACCACGTTTACAGTTCAACTGGTCGTTCTAAGGAACGTCCATTGTGTACAGCAGTCGTTTTTTTAATTAAGTGGATAGTGCGATCCGTAGAAAAGACATTTAATAATTTTAACTTATTATTATTTAATATTGTAACATTTATATGGAATACCAATCTTTTTCAGTGGTTGTGCAGTCAATAATTTAATAATATTTTGGAAATCATAGTAAATAATTTTAAGAGCAAATTTGATAATTTATGTTTGGAAGTTTTATTTACTGTTGGTTTCTTTTATTTTAGACTCTAATGAGTGATGTTTGGTTAATGGTTTACTATGTATAAGGTTATTATGAGCTGTAGAAGTTTTAATGACTGCGGCCATAGAAGCCTAGTGATTAGACATAGTAAAGTAGTTAAAATTTGTCTTTTGTATTGATGTGGTTTGAAAAACAGATCTGGTTTACACTTAGACTTCTATTTAGTATATGAGCTCATTAGAAGATGATTTAGTGCGGAGGAACTCTCTACTGTCTGAGTTATTTCATGACGGTAAGAGTGTGGCGTGGCGTTGTGACCTTAAGACCTATAAGAAGGTGTATTCTGTGGAAGGAGGGAGGTAAGGTTATCCTGTATAAATCAAAGCCATCCGTCTGCCCGATGTAATTATCTCGGTTCGCTGTAGGGGCAGAATCATTGTGATCCTGTAGCGATATTTTCGGCCTACGGTTCTTCTGTCTTGGATGTCTTGGAGACGTGATCAGGGATTACGGAATGGCATTTCTTCTTTCTACCTTATCCCTCTCCTTGTCTTACCTTTTGTGTCGAAACCCCTTGTCTTGTTTTCACCTCGTCGCGATACCTTTCTCTCCGAGCTTTGTGGCGCCTCCTCTTTTTTTGCTTCGAGACACTAAACAATTCTTAATAGCTTTTTCCTGTAACGATCCTCGAAACTCATCCTCATCCTGTAACTCCCAAAAGGACGAATCGTCTTTTACAAGAAAATCTTTCGTTATTTTATCGTCAAAGGAGAACAAAAACTCAAAAGGTGCCGAAATAGGAAGGGTTCGGTCGCGAGTTGTCGCTTGACATTCTAAAGATTCTTCGGCAAAGTTCTAAAAGAATTTTCAAAAACGAGCCAACTTTCTTTATCTCTTAAGTGGGGAAGCATGTTACCCCAAAAATCTAAAGTTAACAACGTTATTCGTCTTTTTTTGTTTTGTAAATTGATTAATGACTTGGTTTCTTCCGCAGATATTATTATCTTAAAAGTTATCTAGGATTTTTGTTTATTTAAAATATTAGGACATCACTCTTTGTTTTTTGGAAAAAAACGACGAAAGGCCTTTTCCATCTTTTAAGATAATAAAAGTAGACATTCTACATATATATATTTATCATGTCTGGAATTATGGAAGTAAAATTAAAAATTCCAACTGATTAGTTTATTTATAAAAAATATACTTGGTCAAGATGTATAAAATAATAATTATTATATTCTACAATGAGTAAGAGTTTATTTAAGTTAAATGTTATTCCAAGGTTTGTTTTTAAGAACAAACGCAAGGTTTTTCTATTGATTTTCACTCCACATTCTCTCTAAATATTAATTAATTCCATTTGTTTTCTAAACTTAAATTTGCTCGTTTTCTTATCGTATTATTCTTTTATATTTTGAATAATTTTTTTTTTATACAACCAATTCATAAATTCGCAACTGCATTTTTTTTAGTTTGATTGATGTTCCTTTAAAGACGACTATCGTAAGCTGATTATTTTTCTTGAACCTTTATGGTTGTTTGGGAGAAGTTCCGCAGTTAAATTTATAGTCCTTTTAAAAATTTGACTTAAAGGGGATTTGAATTATTGCACGTATCGCCTCAAACCAAATTACTTTGATGGTTAGGGCGCCTTTTTACGAGAAGGAACGTTTGTGGTCCGTTCGTCTGATAATAAGTGCTCTAATTGGTAATTCGTCCGCTTGTTTCATGTAACCTCTGCGATGGGGGTCTCCCTTTAATGAACCGAATATGGAAATTAAGTAGAAGGTAAAGGGGGAGTTTCTAATGGTGTAGGTTTTCGTGTGTGTCGAGACTGTCTGAGGTGTTTTTTCGTGGTGGCCAATTTGGTGCCTTAAGATTGAAAGGCGAGACGTTAAAGGGGTCCTTCGGACCCGAGGCATTCCTCAAGGTTCTACTCTCGGCCCGCTTGCTCTTCTCAAGTGCTGTCTTCTTATGCTAATGTCCCGACACCCTTCTTCAATCCTCAGGCCTCGTGCACGTCCTTTTCCTCCGAGCCATGTGGGTGGATGATTTTTTTTCTAGACGGTGAGACCTACATTGTAGTTTTAGGAAATTATTAGTTCCTCAAATGTCCCTTTTGTGTTAGATATCTTCGGGTCCTGACACATGGTCGGCCAAGTATTATTTGTTTAGCGTCCCTTGTATTTTTATCCTTCTTCTCCGTACTTACAGACAATAAGTGTTGCTCTGGTAGACCTCCTAAAAAGTCGTTTCGGATGACAAAATAGTAAAAACATATTACTTACAGAGATTATATATCTTAGTGAGACGAAAGGAGCACGAGAGAAAGACATTGACATTACCTTTTAAAACTTTTTACTTTAGTTTTTTTTTTTTTATATATTTGTTAGTTTAGTTTTTTTCTTTGATACATCTCATGAATACGTAAAAACTGAGTGAGTTGTTAAGAACGAGGTTTTGTAGACCTTGACTCCGTACTAACTGGAACATGAAGAGTAAAAGTAAAATAATAAATAAAATGGAGAGTTCAGGTTTAAGTATACATTAAAACATTGACTTGTTGACAGCAATGATTGAGAGTTCTCATATTTCAAGTGGACATCTTTGAATTCGAAATTCGTAAATATCATTTATCTATGAAATCAAATGTCTCAAAAACTTTGAATAGTTTCTTCAACGGTGTTTCTAAGTGAACTTGGTTGTTATTTTCTCCTGGATGCAGGATGTAGATGACTAAAGAAGACGTGTCTGTCTAGGGAAGTATATTACTGTAGTCTGTAGTACTTGAAGGGTGTAATTTTGAGGTTTTTACACGGATGGTTAGTTTGCGGTTATATTCACCGCATCCAGTCCTTCTTACAGGTTTGTGAATGGTTATAGTCACATTACAAGGTTACCACTGTAGTCTGTCTCTTTTTTTTCTCCCTTGATTCTTTTTGACCATGATGCTTTATTACCACCATAATAACGGTACACGAATATGGATCGATTCTAAATGCACATTGTATCATTTTATTCTCACACATTTTCTTTGTTTTACTTTATATTATTCAGTTTCCTGCTATTTCCCATAAAAAAAACTACATAAAACGTATAAATCTAACTTAATTAAAACTTTTTTTATAATTGTAATTCATCAAGCTATTCACGTTTTAAAGTTTACTAGATGCATATTTACGTATCTTATAATTACAATGGTTTTACGTCAGTACAATTTTTTTTGTTATTCTATTTAAATTATCTTATCTAAATCTTTGTTAAGGTAATTTTCAGGTCATTAGATATTGTGGAGGTATTTCTCTAATAAGTAGGATGACGGATGACCAGAATAGTGGCATAAAAAGCAACACAATTGCTTGTTAAATACACATTTTTGATTTATGTAGCTCAGTTTATGTAATCTGTGGTTCGATTCACGACCCCTGTGACTGGGTGCTTTTTATGTTTTAATTTCCATATTTATGTTACTCACTTTATGAGTAAATCTTGTTGCCATTCTTTCATATTTATCTAATCTGAGAGGTTGATCGATACAAATTATAAATTAAATAAAAAAAAGTTGCTTAGAATTCGGATTAAAAAGGAAAGGACACAATGTAATTACTCACCCCTTAAATAGTCCTGATTATCTAAACCTATGATTGTGTTATAGAATTTTCTTTTCTCTTGTTTACAGTCAGCACAGTAATATTAGTTTATAAATATCTCATTATATATATATATTTTTTTTGAAGAGGTGTTATTTGGACTTGCATAATATATGAGTAATATGTTGTATGTTGGAGGTTTTTTTTTGGAATGAAAGTCAGACTAATCTTTTTTTCTGATCACTGATGAAGCTCAGGTTTCCCGGGTGAAAGCTCTGAATGAAATAAATTTATAAACCACACTACGGACATTCCTCCTACAAACCTCCTACCTACTAGTATGTGTTTTATTATATCAAGAGAAGGTATGTATTAAAGTGAGTCGACTTAAATATTTGCTAATTTGCCGACAATTCTTTTCTTTAATCGTTCTTATCACATCTTGTAAGTTATTCTCCCTTTCGGATCAATGACATTTAGGGTAGCATTCGAATGTAAATAACCTTTTGATTTGCATATCTTTACTTTAGCTCTGTTTGAACCTTTCACATTTCAAGTCCGCTCAACTGGCTCGAGCAAAATGCGAAGTGCGTAAGAATTAAAAAGAGTAGAAGGGTTGGGTTCGCATTCACGCTTGTCTGTCCCTTTTTATATTAAGTATTTTTCATTGGGGATTTTTTTTTTTTTTTACTTTAGCGGCTTAACTCTGCGACTCGACAAGAGATCCACTTATCTTTTCTTTTTTCTTTTTTTTAGTGAAGCTTCGGCTAGTGTCGGAATCAGTCGGGATGCATTTGAAGTTTTTTTTTTATTCTTTATCTTTCTTCTTAGTGGTAGAATAGTAGTAAGAAAGCAAGTTTTTAAAGGAACTTGTGAGTGTGTAGAGTGAGTTAGAGATTGTGTAGTGGTGAGTATGGTACCGTAGCATCTTTCCTCAACTGCTGGTTGGTTTAGCCGACAAGGGAGACCGGCCTCTTCCCGAAGACCCTGGGTTGCTTGTCCCGCCGTGCCTTTTAGTCCATAGAGCGCTGGGTGTCTTGAAGACTCCAAACCCTCGTCGCAAAGGTCTATCATACCCGCTAGCGTTAGACCGAGACCGACTCGAGTCTCAACTCCGTCGCCCCTTAAAAACTTTTTTTTTTTTTTTTAAAAGAACCTTTTTCCCGTCGCCTTGTCTCTTTTGAATGGACCTTAGTTACCTCACTCTGTCTCCTAACTTTGTTGAATCGCGTTGCCTCTAGAACATTCTCTCCTAGGATGATAAACGGTCTCATACTATTTCACTATAAAAGAGAAATGAATTATTACCGGCTGCAGCGAAAAGTATGTAGTTTTTTTCAGAATGAGATCTTGTAAAAGAGTTTTTCGAATGCAACTGTTTTTTTTATATATGAAACATTTGTTTATTGAGTACGAAACAATAGTGAATGAATACTTTTTTCTTTCTTTTAGTTTGATAATATAATTTATGTTATAGTTTTATAAAATTATGCAGAGTGATTATTTTTAGTACAAGGTGTTTCTACCTCTAAGTGTTGGAATCTATTAATATAAAAATACATTCGTTTTTTTTTGGTACATATGTTACACATTTTTTTTGGTGTGGAAAAACACTAGAGGTAATTTATGTTTTGATTCTGTTAAGTACTTTATTTACATGCTTGATTTTCAGCGATGCTTTCTTTTCAGCTGCAATCACTATTTTTAAGTCAAAAAATGTTAAAATTATTTGGTAGAAAGTAACTCAACAATATTGTCACCCAATTTTATACTAAATCTCCAACGCGTTTCGATGTATAACATCATCTTCAGAGTCAGTGTGCGTGTTTTAATAAGAGTGAATTTTGTACTACATGCTACAAGTACATACAAGAGCATTTTAGCTGTAAAACATAGTGTAGTTTTTTGACAATATAATGATTAAGATTTTTTTTTCACTTTGAGTTTGATACAAGTACAGTCAGTCCATTTCCGACCACTTAAATTGATTATGAATTAACTGATAATGAACCAATTAAACATAGATCGATTTAAGGATATTAATGGTCAAATGTAATTGACCCATGTTGATTGATTATACAATTCTCTCCTTCATATTAGGATTTAAAATTAATTTTAATTTAATTTTCATTCTATGTTCTGTCTTATTTCGATCAGACCTTAACCCATATTTGTTTCCGTTCTTAAAAAATATAATAATTTTAAGGAAATAATCAATTAAAATGTCATTAAAAACCACTTTCATATCCTCTTCTTTAATATATGTATATGAATATATACGTAAATTAATAAATGGTTTATAAATATTAATCTTAAATACTATTTTATTATTGCAATAAGATTTATAACATTATGATGAACGATTTACATTCGCCGCCTATTTAATTCTGATAATTGGCAATTATATTACTGTACGATAGGACTCCAATACCATTTATATTTATGACTTTCTAAATCAAGACGTCCATTCTTCCTGTTATTGTTTCCTGTTTGATCCCAGTTTTTAATATCATCTTTCCTGCCAGCTTTTATAAGTTTCTCTTTGTTTTCATTAGCGCAAGAATGCACCAGTCTCGACCAAACTGACAGCTTCATTGTGCTATTATCATCAGTTAGCAGTGTCTTCCAGCTTTCATGATTTTTTCTTTGTTTTCATTAGCAGGAACTGCACCAGTCTAGATTAGACTGTCAGCTTCACTGTGCTATTATCATCAGTAAGCGTAAGCAATGTCCAGCTTTCATAAGTTTTTCCTTGGTTTCATTAGCAGGAACTGCACTAGTAGTCTCGACTAGACTGTCAGCATCACTATGCTATATCATCATCTGTAAGCAGTGTTTGTAATCTTTAATACGTTTTTTTTTTTTTGTTTTGTTTTTGATTTTATTGTCAAGCTCTACATCTGTATATAGAGTAGACAGTCGTCAACTGGGATTATATCACCATCACCAGACACCAGATGACCTATAATAAATGTTGGTAGTAAAAGGAAAGAAGGCTACGACTAAGTGCGCTGGAATTATAATTTATTAATGAAATTATAATAATCAAATTCAAGTGTGGCGTAACTAAGATAAAGTGGTTTTAACAGAACTTATAGTATCAAATCAGTATTTAATTCATCCCTGTTTTGGCCAATAAACTGATTACTGTGTACTCTTTGAAATTATATTTATTTATATTTCTGATTTATCGCTAATCCATTACACTAAACTGAAAAAGAATTAAGAAAAAAAGAAATATTTATTTGAACTGAGCTTTTGATCCTTGTTTGAGTACATTACACAAAGACAAATAGACAAATGTTGCTCTAAGTAAAGACGAAATGGTACTTAAAATTAGATGTCGTATAGATAGTCACACAGAAGGAAGTATGTTCCCTTTAAGAATGTTTTAGAGATGTTCTTCTTGGTCTAATGGACTCAAAAGAATTCCTTTTATGTTCTGTCTGTGTTTTGTAATCTTTTTCAGACCCATAATTTTTTTTTGCCTTTCCAAAACTTTTTTTTAAAAGGGAGCTTGTGTTTGAGTCTCGGCCTTGTCTCCTTGTTTACATCTTACAATACTTTTTTTCTGTGTTTGCTTTTTATATTTTTAGTCTTGCAGATGAGTCCGGAAGTGGTAGTTATAGTGGAGTTTATAAATAGCATTTTTTTTTTTTTTTTTTTTTTTTTTTTGTCTTTAAGAATTCTTCCTTTTGATGAGATTTTGTGGACAAAATGCAAAAATCAGATTAACGTTTGTTGCCCGGTTAGGCTTATATTTGAATATCATTTATAATTTTTTTAAAGAAAGCTATAATATGTGAAAAATTCTATTTCGATGTAAATAAAATACCGATGATAGAGAAACAGGCGAAAACTAATAAATATAAATCGTGGATTTACTGACATTTCGGAATAATATTTTTGCTTCTTGGACGCATGCACAAAGAATATTATGGTGAACTAATAAATTATTCTTGTTTGTACCCTGAAGAAGGATATGCCTAAACGTGGGCAAATCCATATTTTGATTTTTTCTTTTTATTTTGAATGATCTTTGCATTTCTATTATTAAATGTTTGATTTTAATTATTAATTAATTTTTTTTTTTTTTGTTACAGGTATGTGAAATGGAGGAATTCCATACTACTTGGTATGTCAAAATCATTACTTTAGTATTAAAACTTTTAACCCCTGTTCGGTTGGTTAATTGGTACTTCTTTGGAAGGTACTTTTTTTTAGAATATAAATGACTTAGACTAAATAACTATTAAGACAAGGGATGATTATGATTAGTCCAATGTACTTTGACAAAGGAATGTCACAATCTGTTTTTATATAAGGGGAGTAAAAGTCTAAAGAAGAACATTCTTTAGATTGTTACTCCCCCTTTTTTTTTTTTTTTTTTTTTTTTTTTTTTACAAGGGGAGTAACAATCTAAAGAAGTGTCGGTTAATAATGTTCTGAATAGAGTATTAAAAATACTCGATTATTTCACCTCCATGAGAGTGATCTTGTGCGTTGTTCTTTGTAGTTCGTAATAAAAAATTTATTTGGAAAATTATATTTCTTCTCTGCGAGGTCTCCTGTAGAAGATTTCTTGGTAAGGAAGTTTAAGGTGGGGGCCCGTGGCCGTGTCTAAAGTCGCAATTAAGGCCCGTAGAGTGGTAATGGGCGGCGCGGCGGCCGGGGCCAGTTCGGCGGCCTGTAATTTCCGATTCTACGGGGTACCGCTGCAGGGTCTAGTGGGCCGGAGTTACGAGGTACGTGGCGGGAGACGACCGGGCGCCGCGCCTTCTATAACCAGCTCAAGCCTTTATATTCCTCCGACCTCCTTTAAACTCCAATCGAGAGTCGAAAGACGCGGTTCCGAATTATTGTCCAGATGAGAAGTAATTGCGCACCCTTCATTCTCCTCTTTTCATCTTGGAGCAATTATTACTAATACGTGATTGTGGAACTTCTCCTGACCTGATTAATTCTTATCTACAGTCTATCCTTTTGTTCTATTAACTGCCATTGTTAAATTTCTTTTTTGATCGGTTGATTAAACCAAGGAAGACTCATTATTTACAGTAATAATAATTGGTGAAAAACTAGAGAACCCATAAGAACACAATGCAACAGCGCAATGAATATTACAGTACATTGCTCTCACATTAATTCCATTTTATTTACCAAGATTAAAAGAGTTTAATTTAATGATTCGTTCCTGAGATGAGCAAGGTGCGTCCTTGTCATGTTATATCAATCAAAAATCAAAGTAGACAGGGCTCAATTCACCATCCCCTCAAATGCCCAAAATCTGCTTCTTCTTACTTATAATATGTTGAAAGCTTAAATTGACCCTGTTTTCCACACTCCGCCAAAATCTAGTCCACGGTTGTTTTACACGGTTGTCCTGTCGAATCCATTAACCCCTAGACTGCAAGTATTCTTCTTGAAATTTACTTTATAGACATTTCTTGCTTTCCCACTATGGCAGGTTAATAGAAACAAATGTGTTCGTCAAATGTGAGACATAAGCTTTCTCTTTATGTTTTTTGGGACAGTCCTTGTTTTTAATTTTATAAGATAGGAACTACAACCTTATAAAGACCGTTTTGTATTAATGAAAGAAAGAATGAAGAAGATGTTCTAATTTGCAACATAGTGGTTTCCTATACCATTGCTGCTACAATCAAAAACTAGGTCTGCAATTTCGAATTTTGCTTTCTTTTTCCCCTTTTCATATAATTTTGGAGCTTTGGGCAGTTGCCCGCAGTCTGCTTATTTGTCAATCTGGGCCTACTCCTTAACATATTATGATCATCAGTCACGAACTAGTTCTATCATGGTATCTGTTCTGCGTTATGGTATCAATCCCTCACATATTATCATTATCAATTGGGAAGAACCACGTTCGCCTATTTTTGACTGTGATGAACTGGGCACATAGCATATTCCATCAGGTTTGAACATGGTTCGCCGAACCGAGTATATGGTTTCCTTGTAAGCTTTTGCTTTTAAGCGTTGGGGGAATACAAAGCTGTTCACATTACTACACATTTAATATTAAGTAATTCACCTTCAATCAGTGGCGTAGCTAGCTCTGATAGCGCCCGCTCGCAAGATAAAAAAATGCGCCCTTTCCCTTACTTAATAAAGCGTCCTTTACTTAATAATGTAAATAGGTATTATTGTCGAGTAAAAGTGAGTTGTAACAGTAAGAATCAAATAAGTGGCCTAGGTAATCTTAAGGAAATACTAAAAAAAAAAAAATTAGACTGCCAATTGGTGTGGCACATAGCTTCCACGCATCCTATCACGTACTTTATTGATTTTATATTTTTACAGGACAGTATTGTCTAATTTGTTAGTTTCCTCCGTTTTTTTTATTCTGTCAAAATTGTTTGGGTTTTTTACGTAAATTTAAGAACTAATTTAGCAGAAGTTAAAGAATCTAGGGCTATCTGCGGGCTACTTTGGATGAACTATAAAAGTTTCATTCAAATCAGACAAGGACATTTGAAGCTATAGGAGTAAATAAATGTATGTTTGTAAGCATGTGGAAGAGAAACAAATGTATGGAACCAACAATGACCTAAGTATGACCTACCATCCAAACTTCATCAAAATTGAACGTGTAGTTTTTAAGATATGTTGGTTCCCAAGAATTGAACGACAGACCGACGCGACGGACCGACACTAAACTAAAAATGTTCCCTGATTTCTGAAAAGGATTTCTGTGTTCAAGAACCAACGTTATTAAATATTTACTGGATTAGTGCCACGCCGTTCCAATGTTTGATTATTTTTATCGAGGTATTTTTATTTCACAAACTTATCTTTTCTATGTGTACTATAGAGCATGAGGATGCTATGTGCCACACTAATTTGCAGAGTTTTTTTCACATGAATTAAAGTTTCAATTTGGCAAAATTTAAAGAGTGCAGACGGTTGAAATGAATCTGGGGCTATCTCTAGGCTACTTTCAATGAAACATCAACATTTCATAAATATTAGTTGAGCACTTTTGAAGATATAAGTGTAAATAAAAGTATGTTTGTGCGTATGTGGAAGAGAAACGAATGTGCGCTGAAGGTTGAAACTTATATGGGACCAATAATGGGCTAATTCTGAACTACCATCCAATTTTCAATAAAGTAGTTATTAAGATATGTTGTTTCGCAAAAATTGAGCGACAGACACGGAACCAAAAATGTTCCCTGATGTCGGAAACAGATTTCTGTGATGGATTTTTTTTAAATCGCAGACCTGAAGTTTTTCGTTCTTCAGAATGATCACTTATAGCTTCCGCTACCTCCGGTAAGCAATATCAATTTGCTTTAACGAAGATATAATAGGAGACTAATTTTTATTAAAGGAACGAGTAATCAAAATAGTCATCGAAATTTATAATAAAAATAACTTCTCTTGACGAAGTACGGAACTAGATTTGTCTCGGGAAAACGGCTTACATAGTTTGATTCGTATTTAAATGGACTAAATTTGAGAGTTATTTTATCAAAATCGTCGGAATCGTTTTCGAGAATAATTTTATTTTATGATTTTTCAGAGTTTTTGAGGGGCAGCGTCCCCAAATCTAGAGCTATTATTATTCATTTCTTCTCGGGGAATAATTTTTCTATACATGGTATGCCATTTTTTAATTTTTTTTTGGTAGGCCCAGTAGTTTAGGCTCCAGACGTCTGCACAGACAGCTGACACAAATTTTTAGTCTCAGGGGACCTCAAAACGATGGATTTAAAATCTCAAAATCGGATCTTTCGCGCCATCACAATACTTTTTCTTTATATGAGAAGTAAACAATTAAAAATTTATAAATATAACGGCCTTTAAACTTTAGGATTTTTTTTTTTTTTTTACGTGCTTTAATATGTGCAAAATAATAAATTATATCGTTAAAATCCATTGTCCGTCGTTTCAACCTAGATGATGCTTCAGATTGCAATTCCAGTCAAATGATCTTGCGACATTAAGCTCCATAGCCGATTTTAATAATTGAAGCTTTAAAAAGGATCGTTCAGCTGATGCTTCAATAACGAGTAAAGTAAGGAATAAAGTAAATGCTAAACATGCTTGAAAGTTAAATTGTCACAAATCACTATTTTAGACAAATCTCTATAAAATTTTGAGTGTCTTTAATGTGATAGTTCATTATTGATCTAAAACTTATTATTTCTTGTTCGTGAGGGAATGTGTCAGCCAAAACATTCTTGTATTGATCAATTAACTCTTTTGATTTACTAAACAGGTCGTCTATTTATTTTATTATTGCTACTTTGTTTTCTTTTTTTTCACTTTCTCTCTTTTGCAAATTCTACCTATTTTTTTCTTCTCCAATATTGCGCCCCCCTTAAGCATGCGCCCGCCCGCACCGCGGGCGCTGCGGCCCGATAGCTACGCCCCTGCCTTCAATCGTTATCTATTGTCTGCGATGTATTACCCTGGAATTAGTGCAGAAACCTATCTTCTTATCATTAGTTACAGGTAAGTCTATGAGAGGAGTCTAGAAATGGAGTCTATAGGTCTATAGTCTATAGTCTATAGTCTATAGGAGTCTAGAAATAGCCCTGTTAAGAGGGCGTCTCTTAATTTTTATTGGCGTACGATGTAATTCATTTATTGAGTTTCTTAAACTAGAAAAATTCAGTTTACATCTTATAAACGATGATGGTTTATTAAGAGGGTCCAAACCTTTAGATTCGGCACCTTAAAATATTTATTATTTGCGATGTTCTACTACTTACCTCAAAACAACTCACCAAAAAATGGCCTTATATTATCGATAATAATTAATTGACAGTGTTAACTAATCAAGTGTATTTTATTGTTTCTTTATTCTGTTCTGACTTTATTATTTATTTTATCAATTCTTTTTACAGTCTATCCTTCCTTTTTCTCCCCTTTTCTTCTTTAGAGATTATAGCTAGCTAAATGTAATCCTATTTAAAAAGGACTTAATTCGCGGTTTTTGAAAAGCCCTCAGCCCTCATACTTTTAAATGGAAGGGTAGGGAAAATCAAGTTTATTCAAAAGAAGGAAGTTTTTTGATTTCTGCGGCTTTTTGAAATCCGTTCAAGGTTAGTAGGGTGGTAACATTGGATAGACACAATTACAATATTTAAAGTTGGTCTAAAGGGTGAGGGAATTGCAAGTTCAAACTTCAAAAGCAAAAAGGTCTTTTGAAGTCTGAAGGCAAAGCCTACAACCTGTTGAATCGGATTCCTAAACCCCTGCCTCGCCTTGCCATCTCTTTGATCCCCACTTGAGTTGACACATTTGACTAATACCACAAATTATAATGTTATTTAAGCTTATGTCACCTGTTTGAACGTATGTCACTTACAACTCTTTGTACCTCTATTTTTATTTTTATTTTTTTTTTTATATATTTTTCTTTCTCTTTGAAATTCAAAACCTAATTATATAATATAAGCTAATTCACTTTTTTTTCTTTTTTAAAAAATTATTTTCTTTTTCAAAATATTTAATTATATATTTATTAGAGAATAAATTATACTAAGATCTTAATAAAATGCCTGTTCTATTTTAAAACTGTTTAATTCGACAGTCTATCATCTGTGGATTGTTCATAATTTGTTCTTCTTTGGAATTATATCAGCTTTGTATATAATATCAAATTGACATCAACCGTCATCTTCACCGTTCATCGTCTATTCTGTTTTTAACTACATAATTTTATTATTTTCATATTAGTCCAGTCAAATGGTGCATAAAAAGAGCTCAAAGTGGAAAGTTTTGGTGTAATTGTTGTTTGTAGTTTACTTTATGTTTTTTGGGGTGCTGAACACGAATCTGAAGTTGTCCAACAAAATTTCCCTCGGCAAGTATGAAAAGTCATTGAAAAACTACTAAAAAAAAGATTTTTTATTGGTTTTCAGCTTATAACTTGCAAAGCAATCCATTAACGCAAAAAGTGGTCTAGTAGTAAAATAAAAAGGAGAAAATAACCTACAATTTATGTCTGTAACATTTATTTGTACGTCGTACGGTTTTCACGCAAATGGGAGTTGAAATATTGGGAAGGCTTGGAGAGTGCTGAAGAGTGAACGGTTGGTGGCTGGACTGCGCTGGCAGTTAATTTTATGTTTTTCGGTGTGCTGAACACGAATCTGAAGTTGTCCAACAAAAATTTTACACGCAAATATGAGAAATCATCATAAAACCACTATCTTCTTTTATTTTTTTAGTGGATTTCGCCTTATAACTTGCAAAGCAAGCTATTTACGCAAAAAGTGGAGAAGTAGTAAAATAAAGAAGAGAAAAATACCTACAAATTATCTCTTTACCATTTTTTTGTAAGTCGAATGGTTTCTATGCAAAAGAGGGTTGAAATAACCGGGAAATCAATAATTTTTGAAAAATAGCAACAAAAATAATAGAACCTGTGTCTAAGAGCTCGCATTAGTACTTAAATACATATAAATTGTTCAGAAATTCGCTATATATTATTTTAAGAATAAGGTTTGTTGCTATTTTTCAAAAATTATTGATTTCCCGGTTATTTCAACCCTCTTTTGCATAGAAACCATTCGACTTACAAAAAAATGGTAAAGAGATAATTTGTAGGTATTTTTCTCTTCTTTATTTTACTACTTCTCCACTTTTTGCGTAAATAGCTTGCTTTGCAAGTTATAAGGCGAAATCCACTAAAAAAATAAAAGAAGATAGTGGTTTTATGATGATTTCTCATATTTGCGTGTAAAATTTTTGTTGGACAACTTCAGATTCGTGTTCAGCACCCCAAAAAACATAAAGTAAACTACAAACAACAATTACACCAAAACTTTCCACTTCAAACTACCATTTGACTGGACTATATGTGATTATTTGCTAGTTACAAAAAAAACCTTCAACCACTGACTTAGAAAATGAAATATTTCTTAAATAATATTTTAGTAGAATGTTTTCCTTGTGGTTTTCAATTTTTTAGAAGTTCTCAAGCTAAAAATCATAAATTTTTATAATATTATCAATTGGACACATAATTACAATTATTTTACGTAACATTAAGAATTACATTTAATTGTCTTGATACAATGTTTAGAAATTTGTAATCTAACTAACCTGACTGTTTTGTCAAGAGTTTGGACGATTACATCGTGATGTAATCGTTATGTATTATTTTTAATTCTTTTTTGAGCGTTCAAAATAAAATATTATTTGCTAAACTTAGATGTTTTTGTTTAATATGAACTAAATATAATGTTATTTAATTTGTAATCCGTCTCTTATTTTGTTTTCCTTTTTAAGAGTTTGACCGAGTTTTTTTTTGTTCAAATGACTCTTAATTTATTGTCATTTCTCATTTTTTACGAATATATATATATATAGATTTTCTTTTTATATTCTTTAATTTAGTTAGGTGAGTTTTTTTTTTCAACACTATGAACTAATTCGATAGTGTAAGAGGATCATTTATAAATAAAATGTACAGTTTTAAAAATTTAAAAGTATTTTATTAAATATCAAAGTGTTTCTTTGATTTTACAGTAAAATTAATTATACGTTTATATATATATATATATTGGG
>KZ651065.1:629602-649483 GCA_001010745.2 Gerris buenoi
AATATATATATATATATTATATATTTTTTTTTTTTACTATTTTATCTTGGGGGATTTTTTTCCTTGACTTGAGCTATCTATAAAAAGAAAATACAATATTGAGTATTGGATGCTGCGGACGTTTCCGTTAGGGTGGAGTTCTGTTCAAGTTTGAAAAGGGGCATCATAATCTCATGAGTATATTTCGGGTGCGTTATGGAATTCCATGGAGAAGGGGGAAAAATGATAATCTTATAATCCTTGTACATTGTCACATTTAATAATATATAATACTTTCTTTAGACTGTCTTTATTGTATTCTAAGGATTTTCTTCTTTTTTCCCCATGTATTTTTATATATTTCCTTTCTTTTTTATATATATATATATATATTTGTTGAAAGGGATGCTGTGCACTATATACATCCAAGGGATTAGTTAGGGTATCTGATGGTTGGATGTGGAAGGGAGATTGGTGGAGTGTGGAGTCCATAAGACCGGTTTCAAAGTTCCAAGACTTGGTTCTCCCCAAGTTATTCGATACGGCTCGTGTCAAGTTTGTGCTCCTTGATCATAGGAGGAAAGACCGATGTCCCTTTTTTTATTCGAAGTTCTTTTCTTTTATAAGTCGTCCGCTCTTTGCTAATTTTTTTCTTTCTCCCTCTTCTTAAGGTAAGTCTCTTGTTCTCTTTAAGAAGCGGTACCGATCAAAGCGATTAAAAAAACTGGATTTTTTATTTATTTATTTTTTTTTAGCGAGAATGTACGAAGCGCTTATGTGTATGTGAGTGTTTGTCTCATACTTGCGAAAGAGGTTTTTTTCAGTTTGACGAACCACGCATAAATACTCTTCAAAGGTTTTTAGTTCTTTCATAAATTCAAGTTTTATTCTCAATCTTAATGTCTAGTATTCAAGAGAGTCAAGTCTAAGTCCCTTCTATGAAATAAATCCCTTTAAAGCATTTAAACTTAAACCGATTACGTGATTTGCTTAGGATGTGTACTCTAAAATACCTGAATTTTAAGCAGAAGTTGTCAGGATAAGGTTTTTTTTTAATTTTTTTTTTTGTTTAATATTACATAATGTGTTAAATCTGTTTTTATCCAATTATATATATGAATATCGTAACTTCTTCTGAGCAGTGAATATCTGACATTCTGATAGTAGTGGGTATTATTACCATCAATAATGAATGGATTACATTTTATTATTTTGATATCCTGCGAGAATTTTATGTAGTGCGTCATCTGAGTGAGTTTTATGTATTTAAATTAAGGGATTTCAAGTTCCGTTAGTATCTTATTATTTTAGAATTTAACTTTCAAGAAGCCGACATGACGATACTAATATATCCCCTTCTTGTGTACTGTAATAATCAAGATAGCTGATATAAAATGAAACAAGAGAGGAGTATTTTAAGAGAAATATTACTTATCCATAATATAACTATTTTAATTATTAATTAATTAATACAATTATTTGTATACGTCCAAAATTCTTAACTTACATTCATCTAAGTATATAAAGATAAAATGTGGAAAAGGAACAACATAGTTTTGTGTTGGAATTTTCTTGGTTTCACATCAACATTTCAGTGAAGGAGTTGTAAGAGTCGTTAATTTTTATAAAGGTTTCAGTGTAAAACAGTCTCCCCCCGGCTGTGTTTTATGTTTCTTAACCGTAGCCCAAGTCGGCTTCAATCCTAATCGGGGGTAAGGGAAATAAAAGTGGGCCTAGTCTTTTATAAATAGAGATGTTGTGAGTTTTAGAAGCCCAGGCTTATTTACCTAGGGACCACCCTGCTAACCCAACCTGGCAAGCCTAGGCAACTAGAAACTCACTCGAGGAAAAATATTCTAAACTTAACTCAAATCTAGGTACTGAGCTATGAAACCAGTACGTCAACAAACTCGCTTTACTTAGCTTACCCTTTTGTCCTAAGTTAAAGCCTAGAATCTAGATAGACTCGTTCAAAGAAAGGGCGACGAAATCTTGAAACTTAAAAAAGAGCTAGAAACCAGAAAAAAAAAAATTATTTTACATAAATTATACGTGAATGGTATTAATTGTTTAACACTAGGATAGATCGTTTCAATTGCATTTTGTAGTCATTATTGGTTTAAATCTATAAAAAAAATTGTTTTGATGAGCGTCATTAGCAAATCCCTTGAGAATTATCAAAGGAGGATGAACAAATCACACAATTCCAAATGATTCTTTGGAAAATAAAATATAGATCAGGACATTAGGAGTGTCCACCTCAATTTTATCGAAGGATCTTATTAAACAATCCCTATAATCTCGCTGACAAGTCTTCGAATCCTACCTTTTGTGGGAAAAGGTTTGCCAGGTCAAATTGTGGCCAGCTGCAGTATATCGATCAGCCTTGTTCGAGACTTAATAGTTTTGGTGGCGAAAGTTTGCGCCATTGAAAAGAATTAGGTGTAGTTGTTGGGTTTTTTAACCCTGAAATTTTGTATTTAATATCAGGCTTACGTTGCTAATCTAGGTTTAAATGTTAATAAGCCCTGCATATCTTATCCACATCTTTAAGCATATAGGAGCTATTAGAAATACTTCAAGTTGCAAGAGTGTGATACGTTAGACTTGACATTCTTCGAGACGCTATCTTCATACGGTAAGCCATAATAGTATATAGGACGCTAAGTAGTTATTCGTTTGGCCGCTAGGTTCGTCTCCTTCAATGTCACTCGAAATGATGAAGAAGGGTTGGAAAAGAGCTTCTTAGTTTAAGAGGACCCTCAGTAAATCTTGCTATGTCGCGCCGCTTTCCATATTAATACATACTCTCACTTTCTTACCCTTATTGAACCTAAATCGTATTACGTTGCTATGTAGGAAAAAAAAATTCAACGCATATTGTAAGTTGCAATCCTCTTTGTTAGTAGATTGGTTAGACATCATTTATGTAATCGAGTAGTGTCTCGACGACAGACGGCACAGCTCGAAATGATTCGTGGTGATAAGGAAACCACATTTATTCCATTAAAAATAAATTTTTGTTTTGAATTTTAGGTCTTCAAATAGATATAATAACGTATCTAAAATTAATTTATGTACTTAGTTTTAGTCTTTTTCTAAATTATAAAATTATAAATTAGGCCCGTTACCATGGGCCTAAGGGCTCACTCAGTATGTATCATGCATGCAGTGTGCATAATCTCTAAGTATGTAAATAAATCCGCTCTAATATTTATTAGAGATTGAATGAAACAGTTTATTTTAAATCATAAAAAGGTTGTTCAGATAGTCAATATGAAAATTACCTTCTCTTACAATAAACTGATCAAGTTGGTTCGCTGAATCTTATTCACTGTGAGATGTCGACTGAACAAATTACTCTCGCCATCTAACTACAGATAAGACACAGAATAAGTTCTTCGAGAGCTCAGTCGTAATAACTAACTTACTGATAATATAAGACTGCGTAATTCGCTCAGGATAAATACACACGAGAAGTGGTATCTCCGCACTTAAGTGCAATTACATTAAATCCACAATTAATTTAATGACTATGTCCAACGTATGTAATTTGCATAGGGTAGGTACATAATAATTACGATGTTCTCATTATTTATAATTAAAAAATGGCGTCCATTGAGCAGTGTAGTGAAACCTTTTGTAACTAAGTTCTTTCTTATCCGAAGGTGTCCATTAGTTCCTTGGTTATTTTGAACATAAATAATATCCCATTATTATTTCCGTTTTAAGAAAAGCTTTACGTGGAGAATTTACTATCATTAAATCTTCGCAAACAATTATTTTAATTTAAAATTCGTATGCGAAATAAAATTTCAAATCCCTTTAAGAATTGCTGCAGTAGGGTTTGGTCGGAATATTAATGTTGGATTATAGATTATTACGAGATTCTGTTCAGTTCTACAAATGCTTATAAGTTGATGTTTAAGGAAGCATGTGTGAAGATTGAAGACGGAGTAATAGCAGCAGTAAATAAAATTAGATCCATCTCCAGAGGATATCGAGGCTCTGTCACTCTTCCATTATCTGAAATTAGTTTGATAATTACATCTTGTTTATAAAGAAATGTTAGATAATATATTCTTGGTTTGCATCTATTCTGAGTACTTGTTAATGTCTTCATCACTGTCTTTACCTACCAACTTTGAGGACGCATAAAACTTTATCCTGGTAACGGTATGCTAAATTTTCAAATCTCTTTGCTCCGCTAGTTCTCCTGGGAGGCATCTAGTATGAGTTTAGCAATTTACAATTTCAGCATCATTTACTGATATAAATAATAAACCTTAAGTTTATTGAAAAAAAAATAATTAAATATTATTATTTAATCACTGATTAAATATTAGGAAATAACAACTACCCTTATTTATAGTATTCTGGGGAGGTTTATTTCGAATGAAAGCCCTTCGAGTGATATATATTTTTATTTTCGCTCAGGATATATATTTTCATTTTCATTCCAAATAAACCCTTCAGCCTACTGTAAGATTCTATACAAACCCAAAAATTGAATCTCTTCTATTTAAATTTCGGCACTTTAATAGAAAAGGGCCCCCCTTTTTCTTTTCAATCTAATATACTTTCTTACAACTTAATACACACTTTTTTAATAGAAAAGTGTGATATTCCTTTGTCCCAAAGCATATTGGACTGAATATCCCTTTGTCTTAATAGGCAGTTAGACTAAGGTATATAAACTCTTTTATATAAAAAACAAAAAGAAGGGCCCTTTTCTATAAAAGTACCTAAATTTCTACCCTTATTTAGTTGAACAGGATGATACACCTTCACTTTCATTGAGAACATATTGTATAGATTCGAAAATTCTATTTTGATTTTAATGCAAATTTCCTCTTCTTGAATTCAAAATTTTTAATTCTTTTATTTTGATATTTTTATTTATTTACACGGTTGTAAGGTTCTCTGAGTTCAAAAAAGGATTTATAAAACTATGTCTGTCAGTCGTCTGTTCTCTGTAGTCTGTGCTGCTGCATGGAGCTTTTATTGTGCTGATTTCGAGGCAATTTGGCATCCTTTAGGGGTGCTACTCCCTAAAAACTCAGAAACAAATATTCCTCTAAAACTGTCCCAACAATAGTAATTAAAAAAATTCTGTGTATTTACTTCCCAATTTAACTATTGAAAGCCGTTTTTCCCGAAAAAAAAAAAAAAAAAATGAAAATATATATTTATTTATTTTTATTAAAATAAGAAAAACGAAATGTAAACAATCGTCTTAATAAATATTTTTGATGATTAATTATTTAAATTCAGCTTGTATATGAAAACTGTTTGCATAAGTTTGTCCTACCGATTTTTGTTTTAATCTCAAGTAATATTTTAGACATGTCTTAAATATTACTAAATATATCATATCAATATTATATTTGTTCTAATTATTCTAATATTCCTTTCTTACATAGCCTCAGAACTGTCAATATTGTAAATTTCACCATGTTAGCTAAACAAATGCAGCAAATAAAAATAGAGAGGCACTATAAAAAGCCCTTATGTGGCTCCTTAGAATTCACCACCTTTTCTTGTAAAAGCAATTTAGATCGAAGGCCTACGAGGGTCATCCAGAAAGTAAAGTCACAACACATGTTAAAAATCGAAAAATGAATATATTTTTATGTAATTCACAGGATATATGCCAAAATATGTTATTATTTATCCACATAATCGCCGTCTAGATCAATAAATTTCTAAGGCCTGGGCACCAGCTTTTGTATACCCTCCTCCTCCTCCTATACCTTCCGCTCCACCTCTTGGAGCCCTTTGTCACAGCCTCTTGGACCTCATCATCATTAAAAAATCACTGTCCACCCAAAAACTCATTCCATATAGTGAAAATATGGTAATCCAATGGTGCCAGGTCCGGGAAGTAGGGTGGGTAAGTCACAATAGCCCATCCAAATGAAATGAGCAGGTCCTGAGTGTGCTGGGTGGTATGGGGTCTGGCGTTGTCATGTAGGGCACAATGAGTCAAAATTCTCCTCTTTTTGTCTTTGGTTTCTTTTCCCAACTTCTTGGGTCTCACAGTTTGCTGCAGCATTGATAGTGGTCCCTTTGAGCGTAAAATCGATCAACAAGATCATTGCGAACTTTATTTTCAACGTGCTGCAAATGACAGAGGGTTTCCCACTCTTTTCTTCGTTGCGAGTGTTAGTACGCCTTTCTTTAATAACTTAACCAACCCTCTTAGTAACATTCTGACGTGTCATTACCTCAGCACCATAGGTTTCTACAAGGAGGTGATGAATACCGGCCGCGGATTCGTTACGCAAATTGAAGAACCGAATGACTGAGCCAATGACCTGCGGTAGGTGGAGCGAACTGAAGACAAACTATTTTGCGTGTTTGGTTGCTGTGACGACATTTCGCAACCGTCTGAGGCTCTCGATGGCTTAATTTGACCATGAGGAACCCCTCTACAAGCCACAGGTGCCAACTTTTCTAAAAAAATTCCTATGTCCTACACAGCCCTTGTAACCTTACTTTCTGGACGTCCTTCGTATAAATAATTTTTATGGTTAATAAAAAGTTACTCTTCTGTTGTAAGTTACTTATTATTCTTTTATTTAAATAACCTTATAATATTAATAAATAATTGGTGATGATAATGATTGGTCAATAAATAATAAGTTCAATTGCAATATATTATAAACCTTCTCAATTTTATTTTAATTGGTTTTAAGAGTAGTTATATCTCAGATTTAGTGTGATTGTGGTACAACCTTTTATTTTATTCACAAAAAAGAATTAAGTCCTATTTTATTAACAAAGATTTGAACTCCATAATATATTTTTACATTCTAATCTAACAGACAGTGCTGCAACCTCTTGAGTACTTAGAGGAACTACTGTTTTCAAAACAAAGAGAATTTTATATAAAGAATTGTTTTCTCCACTGTTACATTTCTAAATCTATTTTTAAAGTAAACAGTTTATTTATCATAGATATTTATAATAATCTATGTTAAATAGCAAGAATAACAATCTATCAAATGAAAAATATTTGAAATAAATAAAATGTAACTTTTATTAAGATTTTAATTAAATTTTTAAATTTGTGGTTATTTCATTTGCTTGTTAAAGAAAAAATTGTTGCATGTAATTGAAATGCTTTAAAACATATTTTTCCCCTTAAAGAAAATTTAAATTAAATTTTTAGTTTGTTATTAGATTTTTTTTTCTTCATTTCTTATCATGTATATTTATTTTTTTGGGGCCTATTTATATACTAAAATAAAATACATGATAAATGGCAAAGATTGTTTGGTTTAATTTTAAGCTACCTTTCTTTTTTTTTAGAGAAACAAATTACCTTTAGTTTTGTTATTCTGACATTTTTAACTTTTTTATATTCTTTCCTTCCTTTAGTTAAATGATGCGTGAAATCATAAAATACCTCTAAAAAAATAAAATAGCTTGCAGTGAATTCTCAGTTAGTTATTCTTAGACTGGCAGATCAAGAAGATTTTTTTTTTCAGACTAGGTCTAAGAATATTACCTGGCATCTTCCTTAAAAATCCATTGTGTAAAATTTAGGGTGTGAGGGCATAAAGATGATTGACAGCTCGAATTATTTTTTCCCCCCCACCCCATTTCATAAATCTGACGTATTGTTTCCCTTTAACATCTGTGGATATAGCCAGTGCAATAGGCTTTCGCTTCCATTTGTTCATAGACGGAATGGTATCGATTGATGCTGCGCCGTGTTTGGTTTTGTTGGACCACCCCAAGCGCACTTTTTGAAGAGGGTCAGACTTTGTGTAGACTTCATTCCCATTTCTGATTTTGAAGTGTTTGGTACTGAGCTGTCAGTTTAATATTTCATAAACTATCCCCTTGTTTGTACTTCAGAATTGTAATTTTTTTTGCTCTTAAATCCTCATATTTTATCTTATCCCCGTCATATTTTGGCAGGTAAAATTTGTATATTTAATTAATTTATAAAATTTTAGTTTTTATTGACCTTTTTAAAATTTAACATGTGGTTTTATGTTTTTGAATGTTTAGACTTATTTTCATTTTTCTGTATTTATTTTAAATGTATGTTAGACCCAGTATTTTTTTTAAAAACCTGTATAATATGTTCTTCATAATGCTATTGTTATTTCAGTTTTGTTTAGTATTAAGTTCCATACGATACGACAGCTGCTTCCTCCTCTTTTTCCGCTCCATGTCAAATTTATGAGTATGATCAGTTATGACAGCTTTTATTGTACATTTTACCTCCTTTCTAATTAATTTTTCTCTACTCAGCGTATCGTAATTGCTTGTGAAAGGTATATTTAGTTATAATAGGAGAGATTTTTCGGGACGCAGCTAGCTTTAAGGTTGCATTGTGCGTGGGCTTGCCTATCGATCGGTGTCGAGGGTACGGCAAGCTCCTAAGCATCTCTCTTTTTAGAAATCAAGATGGAGGATTGTCGCTGACAAGAGGGTGATTCATTTCTCGACAAGAGCCTTCACTCCTCTTCACCAAAACTCTTATATTCAGGGTATACTTTCATTTTCCCGAGGCCCTTATTTAGCCCTTCAACTTTTTCCTGACAATGTCTTGTCTCTCCGGGTTCGTCCACATGTTGGAGGTTTCTTGTTTTCCACTTGTAATCTTTCTCACCTGAATCTTATGATTGGGGCTCATTTAAAAAAGCTTCTGTGACCTCTTTTTTTTTGCAAACCACAAAATCCGTTTGTGCAAAAACTTACAAATAATTCAAATAAAACAATATTCTCTTCTGATGATTTCTTGTTTAATAACTATTTCTCCAGTAAGATTTCTAATGATATATGTGTTCTTTTTTATTCCAGATATGCCGTGATGGGAAATATTAATGCTGTACTTGTTAGCCTATGATGAACATTTTCCACCACAACAATCCTCGGCCACCTGTTGTTCCTGGTAAATTTCATTGTTATATAATTCTAAATTTGCGAATCATTCATACCTAGTTTTAGTGTGACACTATATCTCTTTCAGTTATAAAAAACTTAAATTAAAAAAGATCATGGGTTATTTTCATTTTTAAATACATTTATTTATGTGTTGTTTAGGTGAAGAGACTGGGGTGTGTCAGAGGGAAGTGGAAGGATGTTCTCCAGAAGCTGCTGGGACACCACCCCCGTATCTTCGGTGGGCAACTTCCCTTCCCATTCTCCTAGCTGACCCTTTGGGTGTACAACTGTTCTTCGATTATTTGCACCAGGTTTGTGTGACATTAGTTTTACTTAAAATAGATATTTATTTGTCAGTTTTTACAATTGGTTATTAAGTAAAATTATATGTATAAGTAAAATTAAATTTAGTAAATTGATGGGGGTTGTCAATTTTAGCGTGAATTTATTGCCACTCTCAGTTACCAAAAATTAGTGAAGAATAACTGTTAATGCAGTATAGATTTCATTGGCCAGAGTCGAAAAATCTTGATATTCTTGAGTGACCAGATCAGATTAGGGGAATGTCTTGGTTTTCAATGTAGGAATCGTTATTAAGAAATTTTATCTTGTTATTGTGTACTAATTGCTGCTACTGACATATTTTGACCAGTTCAGACAGAAAACATTCTTTCTATGGGTACAAACTAAAGAACTCTTCCAATCTCTGATCTTGTCTGCTCCTTAAAACCAACTTAATTTTATTGTTTTATCAGTCTGATATATTTCTACTATGAACTTTGAAATATTGGTGTATTAAATTATTTTTAACTTATGTAATTTTACTTTTTATATAGGAAGGACAGTGCCATGCAGACGCATTGGAATTCTGGTTTGCCTGCAAAGGACTTCACAAGGAGTCTGATGCAGACAAAGTTCAGCAGATTATCAAAGCTATTTATAGGTAAATAACCTTTTATTTTTTATTTTATAATTTGGGTATAAAACGAAGAGAATTAAGATTAATTTATCTCTGAAAATTAAATTGACTCAGATCTAAGCCAGGGTTGGCACCAGAATTGATTGTTTGCTCACCTTTGTTTATTTACAATACCTCACCAAGTTAAATGTTCTCAAGTTTGTCATAATCTCTTTGATCATCAAACAATGTATAACTGAATTTTGGCATGCAACTTACTTATCAAATTATAATTACAATATCTATTGGTGGTTTGATAATAATTATTTGTACAAATAAAGCATTTAAATCAAACATTTTAAGAGGGAAGAAATAAGAAATTGACAGCTTTATTATAACTTAGTCTGTATACATTGCTACACTCTTCAAGCAGCTGCTTTTCTCTCCAGCATTGGCGATGACTGTTTCTGTTATAAGCTCCTGAATCCTTAATAAAACTGTTGTGATTAGATAGTTAATAACTTGTTTTCTGGAATCAATTACATCTTTATGAGCCGTTAAGCCCGATAACAGGCTTAATTTTATATTTAGAAAACAAAAGTCAAAAATTAAGATATCTATTTAGGTAAGTTATTATATTTATTTCAAATAACCAACCATTAAAAAAAGAGGTTTTTTAATTGGAATAAATATGGTTGCCTTAGCTTAGCAATTACAAATCATTTCCAGGTGTATTGTTGTCGCCATTGTCAATGGCGGACACTACTCGATTATATAAATGATCAGTTGTGAGTTTTATTCATAATAGATGAATTTCTTCGTCATATGTCTAAATAAGAAATACATTTTAATGTCAATGAGAGAGTTTGTGTTTGTTCTCATTTTTCATTGAAAAATTAATAAAAAATATTCTCTGTTTTCAACTATTTTTAAATTTTTTTTGTTTTAGGAGGTTTTTTGTTAAGACGCAGCTACCTGTTAGCGAAGCACTTCGGAAGGCACTGTTGAATAAAATGAAAAGACTAGATGTTCCTCTCAGTGTTTCTGTTTTCGATCAGGCCCAGCAGGAGGTTGAGAAACTTATCCATGAAACCTCTTATCCAAATTTCCTTAGATCTGATGTATACGTTGCGTATGTCAGATCTATGCAGAATCCCTCACTTGGGTAATTTAAAAATAAAATACTTTTTTTTTTTCATGTAAAATGATCAGTTTTATCTCAAGATGAAAATTGTTGACTGTGATATTGTAAATTGTGACATCTCTTATCATTTTGTAGAGCAAGTGATGGGAGTGGTAGCAGTAGTGGAGGAGGAATGCCGGGTGCGAAAGCCACACTTGCCACACTAGTCGAAGATCAGGAGTTAGATACGTCGGTTCCTACCCCATGCTTCCCTGCCCTTACAAAGGACGCCCTTATGATGACCCAGTCAGCACGTGCTTCCGACTACAGGCCCGTTACTGAGCCGTATGTCACTGAGTGAGTAGTCCTTTTGCTTCATATCTAAGCGATTCTTACCAGTTTCCTCTCCTTGTTGCCTTTTGTTAGCTCATTAAGCCCAATTTCAATCCTACGTAATACTAATTAAAAATAGCCAATATAGTTAATTGTTTTCATATTTTGTTTAGATAATTTTACAAGAACATATCCCTAGATACCTATTTAATTTTTGTCCTTAGTCTATAACCTTTTTTACCCTATTATTTTATACAAAGCCACAAAAATCACTACATGAAAACAAATTTATAAATTTATGTTGGTTAACATCTCTCCATCGCTAAAGTAAGTAAGTTTTATTTTTGTATTTAATTTATTTGCTTGTTTTTTAAAATCCAAAATTAAATAAATTTACTATATCAGAAATTATATTCTATACTTTCACTCCCTTTTTAATTTGTCGTAGTTTTTTAATATTATTAATTTTAATTTTGCCTGCTTTGATGTTGATGATTGAAATGACATGCTAAATTCACATACTATATTTTCTTGATTCTAATTTATAGCTTTGATTTTAAGTAAAGTTTATTAATATATCTTACCTCTTTCAGGGCTCTTGGCCTTTTAATTTTTGTTTGCGAGGTTGATCAGAATTTTAAAATAATAAGATTATCTCAGAATCAAGATAATATTTAGATAGTTTATATGTAGTTTTAAGTATATATGTAAAGCACTATTCTTTTTGTGTTATGACTAAAGAAATTCTTTATTCAAAGTAACTTTTTTTTCAACAAAACTGTTTTTGGCACATGCCATCTGCAGTGCCAATGAGAATGGCAAGAAGAGTTAAAGGAAAACAATGTAGGAGGCGTAACTCTTTTTTTTCACCAGCATTTGAAGATGACCTTTGAAAGGGAACTTACTACTATAAATTAATTCTCATAATAAGCCTTGAATTTCTTTGACTTAAAAAATCCATGATTTCTAGATCCAGCAAGAATTATTATTCTTGTCTTCAATACATTCTCCCCAACTCCTGATTATGATTAATTTTAATATTATTTTTTTTATCATATTTTATTTGTATGATACATGGTTGAATGTGTCAAAATAATTTTATAATTAACTGTTAAATAACATTTTAATATTTTTTACATGTCTTTATAATCTTGAACTTAACAATTTATAGAGTTAACAATAATGATTTTTAAACATCAAATTATCCTGTAATCTCAACTAAAGTTCCATATTGTATGTACATCAATACATTTGAATTTCTTTAAAAGTTTACCCTAATATTATTCATTTTACTATCTAGCAATTTTTTTTTTTTTCTTTCTTTTTTTTTTGTTGCACAATTATTAATATAATATGAAGCTTTTTATTTTATGTTTGAATGGATTTTATTTGCTGACTAGCTAGTAGTATTTTAGCTTATAGCTTTAGTTTTGTGTTGTGTGTTAGCTATTTAAGAGGAAAGCCAGGCGTTGCCAAGATGTATTCGTCGTATAATCCAGTTTCAAGGCAAGACTCGGAGCTTCAGTCGCTTAGTTCAGACGCTAGAACAGAATCCGACAACATGTCGTTAACAGATAGTTCTATGTAAGTAATTAACTTTAGTAGAACATTTTCAATGTTTTTTCTATGTTAACCGTTGGAGTGTTATGTTTTACATTTTTTGTCCAAGGTTTTTAGCTTTTTTTGAACCTTGATAGGATAAAAGATAATGAATTAATATAATAATACTCACTCATGTATGATGCGCAGGCTGAAATTTCAGGAAAATTAAAAATACGCATATAATACGCACCCTAAATTTGGGAGGATAATTTTATGCATGTGTGCATTGTACAAAAGATTTTTTTTAAGGTATTAAAAGAAAAGAATAATAATTTTATTTAGATTTAGAAGGTATTTATTATAAAGCCCTTCTTTGTCCATAGCACACTTTAAAATGCATCCTATCTTTAAGAGGAATATAGTAATGCATTTTATTATAATCATTCGTAGAAGGTGGGTGAGCCTTTGAAAGCAACATTGAAGTAAAAATAGTTCTCAGTAATCATGCCGCGGTATTTTAAAATGTTAAAATCAAAGTTTTTAGAGAATTTACGAAGAAAAAAATAAATAATTAAAGATTTCAAGATTCAATGTAAATAAGATTGTTAAAATAAACACACTACAATTATTTAAGTGACTTCATTTGATTACTTAAGAGTAAAATTAAGGTAGCATAATTGTTATTTTTTCATTATCTACCTTTAATTAAGTTGGAAAAATCAGTAAGTAATTGTTTTTACTCGTCTATAAACGCACTTATTTTAAATGAAAAAATTGTGTGCATTATATGTAAAATTTTACAGTTCGTATTTAGTTTCAAAGTTGAAAGTTAAAAGTAGCCATGATTTTAGAACACTGGTGACATCTGCTTGGCCATCCATGATGAATCAGGGTTGAGGTCATGGGTTCGATCCTGCTTCTAGGCACTTAAATTTCTATGGCTCACTATTGATCACATCATATTCGCTTGGGAGTACATTGGTGTGTGAAAGTTGTTCAACTCCATTCATAAAGTGTATAAAAAATACAAATAAATTATATATTTTATGTTATTATTATTTATATCCTATTATTTTATTCTGGTAGCATTTTGGTAAAGATTAGAATTGATTCTTGATTTTTATTACATGTATTTGTGTTGCTTGCCCTAATCACTTTTCTCCATACGCAAACACCTCACAAGTATATGCTTATTAGTACCTTCTCTTGATACCCCATATTTTGAACCCTCTAATGATGTTATTATTATTTTGTAGAAAGCTCGTTTATATTAAATTATGTATTTCCTCTTTTTACCTAGTGCAGAAGAGAATAAAATTATGGTGACAATATTTTTGTGTTACTTTTTTCTGATCCCTCTAGTCATAATAGAATGAAATTGCTTTTCTGCCACAAAAGGTGGAGAAGGATGATTCATTTTTACTTTCTCATATAAAGAGAAAGTATTGTGATGGTGCGAAAATTCGATTTTGAGATTTTGATGGAATTACACGTTTTGAGGTCCCCTGAGTCCAAAAAAGTGGTTTTTAAAAAATGTCTGTCCGTCGTCTGTCTGTCGTCTGTGGAGACGCCTGGAGCCTAAACTATCAGGCCGATTTTGACGAAATTTGGCATACACGTTCAGAAAAATCATACCCCGAGGCGAAATCGAGAAATGAATTTTAACTCCAAATTTGAGGGCGCTACCCCCCAAAAACTCTGAAAAAACACGAAAAAAAATTATTTCTCGAAAACGGTTCCGACGATTTTGATTAAAAAATTCTAAAATGTAGTCAATTTAAATACGAATCTAATGATATAAGCCGTTTTCCCGGGAAAAATCTAGTTCCTGAGAAAATAGCTTAAAACGCGGATGGAGAGAGCCCGGGTTCGATTCCCCGCCCGGGAGAAGTTATTTTTATGATATTTTTGACGAAATTTCCTATAGTAATTAAATGTACATATATGAGAAAGTTTGTCTGAGTTGACTCGGACCGATTTTTTTCTCTTCTGCCTATGCTAATTTCTTCCTTGCTCGTGGATCTTACAGGTCCCGTATAAATATTTCCTTCCTTATTTTTCTGCACTCCTATATAGAATTGTGTGAATTAACTTAATTTTTACATTATGCCCATCAAACCTTGGTAATTTTAGTGCAATAAATTGCATCGTGTGTGGGCTGGTTTTCTCAACCGATTTTCAGATTTCATAAACTTGTTGATATAATCTAAATGGTGGCTATATGTATTAATGTGGGTCCTCAGGTTTGTAGAAATATGTTTTCATACATTTTTGCTGGAAAATACTGTTCTTTCATAACAACATAATAATTCGAAGTTTGAAACTAATTTTTATGAAAACTATTTTATTTTATTGTTAAGTTGTTCACCTTGGTTGTACAACAAATCACTTCTGTGTATGGGCCCTTTTATGGATGTTGCCATTACTTATCTTTATTTATAATCAGTATATTTTCAATAACCACAGTATAACTGATATTTCTTATTAAAAAATAATATGGATTTCTTAAGGGGGGGGGGGACCAGGGGTTTAATTTCTAACTAGTCAGTGATGTACCTAAAAAATATCCACATATCTTAGCTCTGAGAGTGGTTACATCAAAAGTAATTTGATATTTATTTTGTATGTTGTTTATGTTACAGAGATGGTATGTCGCTATCACATCATAAAATGACGAGAAAGCAATATCAACTTCATTGTAGGAAAGTAAAAGAGGCTGCGTTTCTAAACAGAGATCCCTACACTCATCAGACTGTAATACCCAGGACTCAGAGGATACAGAGGCAACAGGTTAGTCCAGTTAGTAAATTACTCTAATTATATTACATGATGTATATATACTTTTTTCCTGTAGAAACAAATAGTTATTTCAAGTCATATTTAACTTTTTATGTATATATTTTTTTAAATCGAGAAAATTTAAAATCATTATTATAAAAATAATTATAATACCATTGCAATGTGCTATGACCATGTAAGGTCAACACTAATCGTTCCTAATTCTAAACACAGATAAGTTATTGCAGTTTTTTTAAGCCTCTCAAAATTAAGGGTGTTAGTGTTATGGATAATAACAGTTCCAACAACAGACCTTTATAGGCCTGCCAAAGGGCTTATACAACTGTATATGTAGGCCTATTAAAGGGCTTACACAACTGTATATTATTATGTAGGTCTGTCAAAGTTCTTATACAACTGTATATGTAGGCCTGCCAAAGGGCTTGTACAACTGTATATGTAGGCCTGTCAAAATGCTTTCCGTCTGTTCAACACGAAAGTTAGTGCGTTGGCAGCGCGGGAAAAACTAGCAAATGGGGTGGCGAGCCAATGAGAGCTCAAGATTCGCCCTCTGGAGAACCATATAAGAAGGTGAATGTAGTGGCTTTATTTTTTCCGTCAGAGGTTGGCCAATCTGTGTGTCACTCTATTTCCTGCTCTGTCAACGCACTAAATCTCGTTTGGGACAGACTGTTTACAACTGTATATGTAGACCAGCCAAAAGGCTTATACAAATGTACATGTAGACCAGCCAAAAGGCTTATACAACTGTATATGTAGACCAGCCAAAAGGCTTATACAACTGTATATGTAGTAGATTATGTCTCTCCACTAGCTGTATTAACTGCGTAATTGAAATTCAGAACTTGATAGGCGCCACTTCACTTAAGTAGATACCCATTTTTTTCGTGTTGCTGAGTTAACACTGGGCTTGGGACCCCTCGTCAGACTCAGAAATTGAACCTGAAATCAACATGTTACTTTTATAAAGGAGATTTAATTATAGCTTATAAAGAGCGTAGGAAATGCATTGAGATATTAAGGATTTTAGGTCTGCCTGGTTGAGACATTGTCTTAAATGTTTTTATTCTCTAACTTATCGTTCTCACTTCTAAAAGCTCCTTCAAGTGGTTTCAATTTGTACTGATAAGACTTAAATTTAAAAAAAGAAGTGAATGATGAACTAGAAGTTCAATGGACATTACATGTGCATAAGAGTCTCAATGTGTTTATCAGTATCTACTTAAAATAGATTTTCCCCATCTATTGTTTCCCGGTGTCCAACAATGTAACTCAATTCTATTTTATCATCACTTTAGTTACTGATTAGAAAAGTTTAAACTTCTCGTTTCTTTTTACGTTAAAATAAAGATTTATAAACGTATATGATGTGATATCAAGATAACTGAATGATGTTAATCCAAAGTCCATTAAGTATGTGTTTTACCGTTAACTTCACTTACTTTGTGTAACTCTTTTTACATGTGGTATCTTAGTTGTTGTGTTATTAACATTTTAGTAGATTTATTAGAAATAAATCATATATGTATACAGTATACATATATGATATATTATGTACATATTATTATTTTTTAGATTGATAGTATTAATTTTGGATTTAATTAAAACCTGAGGCTTTAAAATATTTGACTTTCTTTAAATTTAGAGATTGACAAACAAAGTAAACATGCAGTAAATAATTTATAAGACGTAAAACCTATTTTTATTTGTAAAAATGTGTTTGCATATTTTATATTAAGATAATCATGTAAGATTAAGATTTTTAGACGCTTGTTAATCCTCTGTCTGTTTCTTATTCTAATTTTATTGTAATTTTATCGTCATCTGAATGCTGCAAATGGATTACTAAAATAAAATAAGTGTTTTTTAGGATGAATTTGTCACAGCAATATGTTATCTCTTTGCTTTGCTACAACTGCCCGCTATAAGGGCCGGATTTTGTCTGTCCTTATAGTTTAAAAGTTCTGTGTCAAATTATCTAATCTACCAAATTAGAGTAGGCAAAGGATAACCAAAATATCTATTACTTAGTACAAATTATTTACTGATGGTGAGAGTGGAAGGTATTAGGGATTTTGTCATGAGTGGTTTTCTCTAAGAATTATTTAAGTTACAAATCCCGTAGTGTAAGTAACGAATCCTGTTGCATAAGTCAATTGTAAGGGTTATACAGCTCATGCAACGATAATCTAACAGAATTTATGTGCCATCCATTAAATACATAGTTGACAGTGTTGTCAATTAATTTTTGTTACCTTTGGTATTCTACATCTACTAAAGCAACCTTTAACCTCATCAGCCTATAAATTATTTAAATAGTATATTCAAATATAAAAACAAAATATAGCTAATCAGACCTGTAAATTATTATTTTTTTAATTGTTTACATCATTATGAAACAACAGTTATATGATTTGAAGGTCATTTTTAAAATTACATTGTTGCCAGTTATAAAATTAAAAATATTTCTTGTGAAATCACATTCACTATGCTGTTTTTAAAAAAGCAGTGTATCTTCGTTGTAAATAATAATAAAAAAAATTAAATAGTTCTTTATGCTAATCTATTTTTATCCGAGAAATGATAAGTTCAATTATGATTTTATTTTTAAATACAATTGTTAATTGAGTTTCTTTGCACAGCTGTAATTCAGTGTTTCTCTTTATTCAATCAGTGAATAAAACAATTAATTTGATAGCCTTTGTTTACATATTGTGTAAATAACAGAAATGTTTTTTTTTTAAATATTTCGTAATAATTCTTATTAAATAAATAAACAAGATATTGATTTAGTTCTAAATAAAGATCTATATAATATTCTCTCTCTTTCTCTCTCAGCTCCTTCACTTCTAAGACTACATCTTGGAATGGAGCATTTAGAAAAAGTATTTTCTATTTATAGATCCCCAAGAGTTATGTAACATCTGATTTGACCTGTTAAGAAAAAAAGGTTTATTTAGAAGCCTCTCCATGCAGTTTGAACAGCCAGTGTTGCCTGATACCCTACAAAAACAACACTGTTTCTACAAGCTCTTTGTTAATTTGTTATCTTCTGTCATGTTTTTCCCTTTCTACTTCTCCCACCAACTTGCTTGTTGACATATAAAAGTGCACAGTGGATGTTATATTTATAGTCCTTTTTGACAAATCTTTCTAACTTTTTTTTGGTTTTGATTCCTTATCATTATTTATATTATATTTTTTTCTGTTATGATGGTATTTCATTCTTATCTTTTTAATTGTTATCAAAGTTGTTTGGACATCACTTGATTGCCTTTGTCATTTCAAAATTTTAAAAAAAATAAAATCTTCATTTAGAAAAAAATAAATAATTAAAGATTTCAAGATTCAATGTAAATAAGATTGTTAAAATAAACACACTACAATTATTTAAGTGACTTCATTTGATTACTTAAGAGTAAAATTAAGGTAGCATAATTGTTATTTTTTCATTATCTACCTTTAATTAAGTTGGAAAAATCAGTAAGTAATTGTTTTTACTCGTCTATAAACGCACTTATTTTAAATGAAAAAATTGTGTGCATTATATGTAAAATTTTACAGTTCGTATTTAGTTTCAAAGTTGAAAGTTAAAAGTAGCCATGATTTTAGAACACTGGTGACATCTGCTTGGCCATCCATGATGAATCAGGGTTGAGGTCATGGGTTCGATCCTGCTTCTAGGCACTTAAATTTCTATGGCTCACTATTGATCACATCATATTCGCTTGGGAGTACATTGGTGTGTGAAAGTTGTTCAACTCCATTCATAAAGTGTATAAAAAATACAAATAAATTATATATTTTATGTTATTATTATTTATATCCTATTATTTTATTCTGGTAGCATTTTGGTAAAGATTAGAATTGATTCTTGATTTTTATTACATGTATTTGTGTTGCTTGCCCTAATCACTTTTCTCCATACGCAAACACCTCACAAGTATATGCTTATTAGTACCTTCTCTTGATACCCCATATTTTGAACCCTCTAATGATGTTATTATTATTTTGTAGAAAGCTCGTTTATATTAAATTATGTATTTCCTCTTTTTACCTAGTGCAGAAGAGAATAAAATTATGGTGACAATATTTTTGTGTTACTTTTTTCTGATCCCTCTAGTCATAATAGAATGAAATTGCTTTTCTACCACAAAAGGCGGAGAAGGATGATTCATTTTTACTTTCTCATATAAAGAGAAAGTATTGTGATGGTGCGAAAATTCGATTTTGAGATTTTGATGGAATTACACGTTTTGAGGTCCCCTGAGTCCAAAAAAGTGGTTTTTAAAAAATGTCTGTC
>KZ651065.1:659608-679811 GCA_001010745.2 Gerris buenoi
TTTTTTATAATTATTTGTTATGTGTACTTATGACTTGTTAAGTTGTTTTTTTATTTCAATCCATCCTTAGTTTCATGTTAAATAATTGTTTTTCTATTCCAAGATGATATTTTGTCTGTTTTTAAGTGTTGTTTTTGATTCTGCTTTAATTTTTTGCTCTTAGAAGTGCAGTCCCTAAAGTTAATGAATAAGCTTCTAAAATTGGAAGACATCAATATCTACTTTTTTTTGTATCAATTAAGTGGTATTGATTTTTTTAAATTTATTTTCTTTTATAACGGACTGCTAAAACATTTATTTTACCTTGGATAACAATTTAACTTATGCATACTGATAAAATGCTGAAGAATAGTTGGCACTTCTTTAGATTGTTACTCTCTTTATAAAACAACAAAGGAGTAACAATCTAAAAAAGGTATATGGAATGCTCTTCTTTAGACTGTTACTCCCTTTATAAAAACAGAAGTGTGATATTCTTTTGTCCGAAAGTAAATTGGACTAAACATCCTCTTGTCTTAATAGTTATTTAGTTAAAGTCATTTATACTCTCATAAGTGAGTAACAATCTAAAGAAGTAATAAATCGGTAAATTCTATGTTTCAAGTGAATTAAAAGCTCTGACCAGTCAAAGTGCTTAATAAATCTAGATTGCCCTGGGTTCAATTTTAGATTTTTACATGTCTATTATAGGGGTGATTCTAAAGGGATTTGATTATGGTAAAAGCCATTGGTAACTCTAAACTTAAACTCTAAGTTTATAAAAAGTAACCTGATTTTTTTCCATAAAGACCATTTCTTTAATGATATGATTTCCCTATTATAATTTTACTCTTAGAACTTTTGGTACAATAAGCCAGGTTTAGGAGTAAACAGGAGAGCAGAGTAGTAGAGTAGAGTACCCGCCACTCTACTCTACTGAGCGTTTTTTCGGGTTTCTATGGGTAGAGTTACTTTACTTGTTACTCTACTCTCCTGTTTGCTCTATCCATGTAAACCCGGCTATTGACTTTTTTTCAATAATATTATTAAATCCCTGTATCATAGTTCAGTGTCTTGAAGGCATGGATCTGCTGTTCAATTCCTGACTGAGGTTTTTTTTTTTTTTTTTTATCGGTCTCGCCTTCCTATTTAATAATCAAGTTTTAGGTATTTTAGTGATAATTGCATCTTGGGTGTTAATCCCATTTTAAACCCAATATTAAAAGTAGGAGGAACTATTTTTTTTAATAATTAATCAAAATTTTAATACCTAGAGTTCAAGGTAGTAATGTGCAATAATTGATATAGATTATATCAGATTATTTACTCTTGCAGTTCTAGTTTATTTGACTACCTCAGACCCACAAAATTCATGCACCTAAAGTTGCTCCGACAAAATTTACAAAGTAGGGAGTAACGCTTCAGGATTAAGACCTTTTAAGACTTACTTGACTTGATTCTATTTTAATCTCTTAAGAGGAGTAGGGCTTCGGCAAATGATTTACAATCAACTCTATTTTAAGTAATGCTTTTTAATTCTCGCTAGACCCATGTCTTCTTCATTTACTACATTATTTCACCATTTGTGTCTGCTAAGTTTCCTTTTTCACCTATGGGTTCTATTCAAGGCATTTGTTGAGTAATATTGTTTCCAATCTGTGTTATGGTTTCACCAATCCAGCCGTATTTCCTTGATTTAACATTCCCCTTACTAGATTTTTTCTATTGAGGCAGTCACTATTTAAAGTTCTAAAACTGACTGTTGTATCCAACAAAAGAACTACAATTTCCAAAACTTGTTATTTAATATCTAGTATGTGGATCATAGGTGATAGATCATTTAAAAAAAGAAGAAAAAATCTTACATTAGATGTAATCTGATTGATAATTTAAGGTAGACCAATACCATTTTTGGAATTCTACTGATCTACCGAAGCACTTCTGTCACATTCATTCTATCATTGACAAAACTGCAACTAACGATTTATAGAAAAATAATTTATCTGCAATTTTCAACCTTGTTTGAGATTAGCTATTCTCAGATTATCGGCAACCAATTGAAAGTTGTATCTTGAAAGGACTAAAATATTCAAATTTTTAATCTAAATCAATAATGGTACGAGATAAATTAAAATACAGCCGAAATTAAACAATGTAAGGAGCCGTAATGTGTAAGTAGAGTTGATGTCAATTGATAAGATAAAAATAAACACCTCTAAAATTGAATTTTAATTTCAATGCTAGCTCGGCCATCATCAGTGCCAGAATAAGTAAAAGGAAATACTCAATGTGGAGTCATTAGGAGACAAAAGACCAATTATTGCCTCTCTGTAACTCCTTCAGGTTTTTCATTTCAACATTTTTTGGAACTTATAATTATATAGTATATACTGATGATTAACTATTAAAACATGACTTTAAAAATTGACTTGGTAGAAAAATTTACATTAAAAATTAAAATGTAATTTGTGAAAGCTTACCATTGAGTTTGTGTTTACAGTTGTGTAAAACAATCATTATTTGACATCTGAGTATTTTATATTAGGTTTGTTCCAACCCCACTATTTGTATCGTCCCGCGGATCGTTCGGGAATAGTTTAGGACAGGTTTTATACCCATGCGCTAACATTGTACATAAAATCATGTCAGGTTGGAACGAATTTAGGACTATAATTCGCACTGTATTAAAAACATTCAAGGAAACCTAACAGTTAGGGAACCTTCCTTTTTATATTTGTGACTATTGACATAACTCCGCATGTCATACAAACCAGTACATGGTATTGCCAGAGGATCGTTGGGATTGTACAGTGAACGGTTCACAAATGATCCCTGCCGGGGTTGGAACAGTTTCGTTTACAGTACGAAACACTGTCACAAGTCGGCTTGGAACGGCTTTTATCTATTGCGGATGCCGGTGACAATCCCGCGGACGGTACAGTGCATGGTTGGAGCAAACCTATTGTTTTTATTTTACAAAATACATTTAAGTGACTAACTTGTTGATAAATGTAAGTCAAATAAATTAGTTATTTATTGTTTATAATACATCTTTCTACAGATCTACAAATACTTACTATTTTATAAATCAAAGCAGTATTTATTGTTGATCAAACTAATAGTCATAATAAAATCATCTTGGAATAGTTGTTATTTTAAAATGTTAATTTAGACGCCAAAAAAAAGAAGAAGAAATTGTTTAATAATTTTGACATAGGTCTTTAAAAGATTGAAAATTAAATACTAAATTTTACTTTAAACCATTTAATTTATATTATGCTTTTAATTTATTTATGTAAGTTATAATGAATAACATATTTTTGTTGATAAAATCAATGAATCAAATTTAAATTAAATAATTAAATAAATTTTACTTGCATATTGACTTAGCAAAAATTTCTTTTGCTTTATGTATTGTTTTATTTTTTTATTTGTATACACTTATATATTATGTATAAATATTATTTATTGATTTTATTATTATTTGATTTTTTAAAAATGTTGTACATGTACTTTTGTACCGATTTATAATTTTGTTGTAGGTTAAAGGGTTAAAATACTTTATTATTATTTATTTTTAAAAGCCCTCATTGAATTTTTTCCCTTTATATTTTTTAATTTGTTAAATGTTATTTCTTTCTCTCTTTTTTTTTTAAATTGACAACTTTTTAATGAACAACAAAATATCAAATTTATTAACAAAAGTGTATAAAAAGAAATGATTATTTATCAGTTTTTTATTTTATTTTTTTAGCTAAAAGTATTTTTTTTTTTAACAATCAGAAATGGAAATTGAAAATAATGTATGGAAAAAAAGTTAAAAATTGACAGGGTTTTACTTGTAATTTAGGACAAGTAAGAAAGTGATGAAGTATGAATAGTTTGATATTGAAAGTTATCGGAAAAAATATAACTATATATTTGTACTTTTCAATCATTTGTATTGTGAATAGAATTTTTTTTCAAGTTACTTTAATTTTTTATTTTGTAAAATTTGTTATTAATATATTTCAGAGTATATTAATATCAAATAGTGTCTAATCTTCCCTAATTTGATACCCCTTCTGACCTCCATGAGAGAGTTAACACGTTGATGGTAGACAAGCAATTGCTAGGCATTATGCAGAGGCCAGAAAATAAAACAAAAAACAAATTAAATAATTAAAGAACAAAAGAAGATAGGAGAGAGTGGACCCTTACAGATGTGTTTTATAGGGCTAACTGGCTTAAAAGAATCTGAACCATGGGCCCTGGGTATAAACAAATAGAAGTGTAGTTAAGAGCACGATCCCGGAATGTGGTTTGCTCAATTGAACCTACTAGTACCACATTTCCAGAATGTGGTCCGCCATCAAATAATTTGACCTTTGTCACTCTGGTTATTTTGAAGGAGTTTTGAGGAGTTTGCTCACATTTCACTTTTTTTCATGTTAAAGAATGGCACTTCTTTAGATTATTACTCCCCTAATATAAAAAAAACTAGGGGGGGGGGACTCTAAATAAGATGTACGGAATGTTCTTCTTTAGACAGTTACTTAGTTATTTAGCCTAATATGTTATATTTTAGTTTGAGATTTTTTTTTTTTTCTTGATCTGATAAGGATATGTATATTATTGCTCTCTAAGTGAGCAAAATAACCACATTCCTGGAATACACATGTATAAGGGGGGCTTACGCACCCATGAAAAAAAAAAAAAAAAAAAAAAGGTTGAAAATCTAAAAAAAAAAAAGTTTTGATTGTAGTGTAGTAACGTGTTAAGGATGAGGGACTACAATATACTTTGACAATATTTTTCATAGGAGAAGAACTGCCTAGTGGTTTTGACCAATTAATGTGGTATAATTATTCTGTACCTAATACTATTTCTATTGTGTATTTATACCATAAAAATATCTGTTTTTATCACTTCAAGTCTAGTAGTTGGTTATGAAAGTTCCAATTGTAACAACCTGTTATACCACATTTACACATTCGTGCTCGTGACTCGCCTCGCGGTTCGCCGGAAGTCGTAGTCTAATTTTTCCACTCGTCCCCACAACGCGAATGGCCATTTACACATTCGCGCTCGCGACTCGCCTCGTGCTTCGCCGGAACTCTCTATTAATTCAACTACTAACGCAATCAATGGCAATTAGTACACACAATAAAATCACACTGGTGGAAGTTTATATAAAATAAGCTATATATAACTTTATGAAAAGTTTTTTCTTATTTATATATATAAACTTTATGTAAAGTTTATATATACTTTTATATTAGTTATATATAAACTATATAAAGTTTTATATTAGTTATTATATAAACTTTATATAAAGTTTTATATTATTTATATATTAACTTTATATAGTTTTATATACTTTTATATTAGATATATAAAGTTAGTATTAGTGATATCTAAACTATATAAAGTTGTATATTAGTTATATAAACACTTTATATAAAGTTTTATATTATTTATATACGTACAAACTTTATTTAAAGTTTTATATTAGTTATATATAAACTTTATATAAATTTGTATATACGTTTTGTATTAGTTAGATATATAAACTTTGTATTAAGTTTATAGATAATTTTGATATAACTTTATTTATTTTTTAACAGAGTGTTTTGATTTATGTGTACTTAATATCACTTCATTATATTTTATTACCAAAAAATATCAGTCAATTCAACCAATTAATTACAGAAGCATTAATCTATATTTTATTTTTGTACTTTCATATTATACTTATATTATAAAAAATATAGTGGGTGTTAGGGTCCTAAATAGCTGGTTCACCGTGGTACATTTCCAAAAAAAATGATCCATTCCATTCTCCGATTAAAAAGAAAAAAGTAAAAAAACAAACAAAAAACACGTGATAAAGAGAAGGACTCGTTGTGAAATGAACAGCGAGTGTGTAAACACTGAGTTGGGGAACTCAGTGTTTACACACAACACTCTTATGGGGATACACAATACACACTTCGACTTGTTGTCTAGACGTGTCCTTTAACTTGGTTAAATAACTTGTCTCCAAATGGTTAGCACATCATACGTCTCCCACAAATATCAAAAAGTTTTTATGTGTTCAACTTGTCCAACCGTGTCTTATAATTTGGCTAAACAACTTGTAAATCACAAAATCTAACTGGTTAGCACAACATCATACGCCTCCCACAAATATCAAAAGGTGTTAATGCCTTCAACTTATGATTCGGTCTCTCAACCTGTCCACATACTGTCCAACTTCAACTATAACACATCCAAAACTAGGATAAAAAGTTGAAGTTTGTATGAGGCCGTTAATAAGTATTCTTATGTCTTGGTGAAATATTAAAAGGTAGCCCTGAAATAAATAAATTGGTATTGTCTTATTCAGAAAGCAATCAGGGATTTCATAGCATCATTAGCTGTGTCGGTAGCCAGCTACTCAACAGAAGAGCTGTGACGCCTTTTGTGAACCCAAATATTATACCTAACTAACTAACTCGATGGTGCAGCCCGTGAAGAGCCTAGGCCTGCCATAGGGATCTTCTTCAACTAAATATGTAAAAAAGATACAAGGTATAGTATGTTGCTTCATCAGGTGTATATACCTTATAATTGACAACCAGTAAGTTACAAATTCACATAAGAAGATCTGTGGTCACCCATCCAAATAGTGACCACACCCAATATTGCTTAACTTTATTGTTAAGACAGCCCACACTCTCCTATCAGAGCTACTGTGGTCTCCACAACTAGATAATATGGATTCATAAGTTTTCTAGTTGTCCCTTTTTTTATATCAATAATTAAAATGTTGGGTCGATAAGGGTGTAATAAAAGCGAAGATTATTTCATAAAGGCTATATTTCGCCCCCCTCCGGGGCATAATCATGCCTAATCATAATAAGATAGGTTTACATATAGTCCAACTAAGTTGGGGTCGTCAATTCATAAATTAAAATTTTTATGATTCTTTAATCTTTACTTCCGTATAACATCATAAACATTTAAAACTTAAAACTAATAACATTAACATACATTTAAAACATGGTAACATATAAAAACTAAAAATCTGGTAACATAACTTGAAGTAACCAAGATNTATGTTACCATGTTTTAAATGTATGTTAATGTTATTAGTTTTAAGTTTTAAATGTTTATGATGTTATACGGAAGTAAAGATTAAAGAATCATAAAAATTTTAATTTATGAATTGACGACCCCAACTTAGTTGGACTATATGTGAACCTATCTTATTATGATTAGGCATGATTATGCCCCGGAGGGGGGCGAAATATAGCCTTTATGAAATAATCTTCGCTTTTATTACACCCTTATCGACCCAACATTTTAATTATAGATAATATGGTTGATATAAATCGTTGGACAGGCCCTATGTTGCCCATCACTAAAACAGTACTAACGAGATGTCAGGTCAATGTAGGCTATTGGGTCATGGAGGAGTTATATCGCTTTTATTATTCAGGTCTACAGCAGTCACATTATACAATAAACTCATAGCATTTTATTTTTGGCAATCATTATTACCAAAGGAACTAAACAAAAATAATTGCACGATAAAACTAACTTTTTATATACTACGTTTCTGTCATAAATCATGTATTTGAAACCTGTCAAAATGAATATTGTAAATATGGGACATGTCAAAACAAATAAAATAACTTGCGGATTTGTTCCAAACTAACTTTCCATACAGCAAAATTTGCTGAAAACGAATAAATTCTGCTGAAAGATGGCTAAAAGTATTAAAATAATGTATTGTCATCGTGTTCTGAGCTATTCTAAAAGTTTAAAATGTCTTGCTACTCGGCAAGTTAGTTAAAAATCGATTGCAAGTTTTGTACTGGACAAACAAACAAGAAAGCAAGTTAATAAAAAATAGTAATAAAATAAGAAATTCCTCTCCTACCCTACTAAGGCCCCCTAGATTTGAATAGGCTAGTTTTAAAATTATTTCCGCCTTTCTATCTCTCTTTTTGTTTACTAGTAGGCTTACAAATATTTTTTCCTGTATGTGCCCTTGTTTTTGGTCATACAAAAAAAAATAAAAAAATAAATATATATTATTTCCTGTATCTGCTAGAATTAAAAGTACAGTAGACGTCCTTGATTGTGCTTATTCTGTTAGTGTCTAGTGTCTCGTTGGGTTGGAATAATAGAGACTGAGCCTAGAGCGCTATATGTTTTATCCCCCACCACTCATTCTCAAATATTTCCTGCTACAGCTGACGGGAAACAAGAAATCTCAAATCTCAAAACAGTAGGTGAATGGCGGCCCAGCGCGGCTGTAGTGCGTAATTAGAATTAAGTAACTTTATTTTTGTTTATTTATTTATTCTTTTTTTGTAAATTTAAATCTTGCTAGTTTTTAGACTTGATTTTTCGTGCGAAATAATGTATAACGTAAGACAAACCCCACTTACTTGCAGTGGACACACGCGTCCGGTTGTTCATTTAGCTTTTAGCGATACTACTGAATGCGGATACTTCCTGATTTCAGCGTCCAAAGGTTGGTATATTTGTCGTTCTTTCTTATATTTTACAAAAATATTTACTAAAAAATTGATAAGTAAAATAAAATGTAAGTAGAACTATTTTTCGTACTTGGTTTTTCCCGAGTTGGTAGTTCTTTGTAATGGTATTATATTTAGACCCGAAATGTTCCGAGTATTTAATAAATTTACACAAAAGGTAATGTTAATTTAAAAAATTCATTTAAATCTGTTAATTTATTAAGATTCGTGCATTTCCGTGTTTATGACAGACGACCTTGTCGCCCTCGTTCTTAGAGATTCAGGAAGTATATTAAAATTCTTATGTGTTATCCACAAAGAAGGAGTGGCTTAAATTATACCTGATTCCTTTTGTTTTCATTACCTACATATGAAACTTATGAGTGAGGAAATGTATGGTTAAATAAATGTATTTCCCGAAGATTCAATCTACCGTTTCTGCCCTGCTTACTTCTTTGTATTTAACTTTTGTCGGCTTTGTTTTAAAGGACTTCCATTTTATTTCTTGATATTATAAAAGCCTGGGTTCTAGTAGAAATAATATATTTCTATTATATAAATGAAAGTTACATTTTGTCGTTGATAAAAACAAACATTCTTAAGGGTAGGAAGGTTATACTGTACAGGTTATATAGATTGACTTGCTATATTTTTGTATAATTTCTGAAAGAAATTTTAAGGAGCTTAATTTCAAACAACTTTGTGAAATATATTAAAAAAGTATGGATTACACATTTTTAAATTACGTTTACAATTAAAGTGTTAATGTATATAAGTCTAAAGTTACCTTTAACATTTTATATATTTTTTTCTGGGACTGAATCTTGGTAAATTCGGATTGTACGTGCCCCCACTTTGAGGTTAGGTGATAAAATCCTGCATATTAAATTAAAAACTTTAATTTTGTGTTCCCATGAATTTTCAATAGCCGCTTCGCGGTGGTCTGCTCATTTTCTGAAGAAAAACAACCCTCCTGTATATAAACCAGGTAGAGGTCCAACTCGAAAAAATTTAAGGGGCACGTACAATCCGAATTAGCCCTGCATTTTTATTACCATTTATATCTATGAGAATACATGGTTGATGTAGCGTATATGGGGCATCACATATAGAAATGGAAAAACTGACTAATTTAATGCATATATAATTATAGCATAATAAAGTGTTTCTTGTTTATTGATAAAAATTGCATTATTTATGGATAATTTTTCATTTCATATCCTCTCGAAAAACCAGATACACTTACATCGAAGCCCAAGTTAATCTACAACAGATACATACGCCCAAGATTCGAAAAATCATCCTGTATACAGCTGTGTCTCAAACTAGAGGACTAAAGATGTAAAATGTATTAGGACAAAACATATAATGCGAAGAAGGTTTCATAATTGGTGCATTTCTGATCAATTTACAGATTAAACTTTGATTTTAATGTGCCAGTTTTTCCATTTCTATAGGTACATGATGCCCCATATATGCTACATCAACTGAATACATTGTCCCCTGACTGTGTCTTAAGATTTTCTATAATTATTTTATTAATATCTGGTGGTATGAATACAGTAAATTTACTGTTAATCACCTGTACTGTTATAATTAGCTCTTATTCCTCGAAAACTATTAGCTAACTCTACATTCCAATGGCAAATAAGTTAAGATAAATGAATCCGTACAGACCTTACCTTTTTAGCTGAACTGAGGTTATGATACCATCAATAATCGCTTGCAATGATTCTACATAATTAAAACATATGAGAGATTATATCCCTTTGTCAAATCAGTACATTGGAGCGAGGCCCCATTAGTAAAAGTTAATCAAATTAATAATTTTTATAATTAATTATTTTTATCATATTTTTACTTATAGAATTGAATTAAATATTTGACATACTTAAGTGCCCCTGGTTGCTGCAATGGTTTACACCTGCATCACTTTTTATTCTAACTTCCTTATTTTGTTGTAGCTTTCAATGACAATTAAAAAATATATTTTAATGATGTATTGTGTATAAAGTGAAATTAGTTGGCTTTAAAAAAATAAAAATAAATAAGATAATTATTATTAATATCCATAATAATGTTAATGAAATGAATCAATAAATAAATGAACTTAATACTTATGATAAGGCTAATTATGTAATATATCGTTAGAACTTTTAATGTTTTATTTAGTCTGTAATAAAATAGAGGGTGGGTTTATTTGAAATAGATAAAAAGAAACCCAAGCCTCCAAATAGCAAGGGATTGACCTCAAAAGACAGGCAGTTTTACTAAAATTGTTTCTTGTATAAAATCGCATCCTAAGCAATGTTAAAAACTCAGTGATATCCGAACTTTACATTGAATGCCTCCATATTTTTATGGAACTTTATATTTAATGCCCCGTTGGGGGGTTCCCACTCCTTTACCTAGGATGCAGCAGGGAGGCAATATCGTATCGCTATTGCATCACTTTCATATCGCCCCGTGTGCGGACAGCCTCACCATAAAATATAACCATGGAAACGCAAGTAGTATAAAATATGTCCCTGGCACCCACAATGTCATTCCAAATCACAAAAAATAGCACTGACGAGACATTTCATCATTCATACTGAAGAATTATCATGTTATTAGCAATGGTGATGCTTAATTTCAATAAGGCTACTTCCCACAGTCATTTAAGGAAGCCATAGTAACTCCTCTACATAAAGAGGGTGATAAATCCGACCCTAACAACTACAGACCAATTTCTTTAGTAACTACTCTATCGAAACTATTTGAAAAATGTATAAAGTACCGACTACAACGCTTCCTTGATAAACACAACATTCTAGCGGATACCCAATATGGTTTTAGAGAAAAAATGAATACTTCAGACGCTATTTATTACTTAACCGAACAAATAACTAAATACCTAGATAAAAAAAAGAAAGTCATTGCCGTCTTCTTGGACTTGAAAAAAGCATTTGACACTATGTCTCATGATAAATTTTTAGACAAATTAGAAGCATACGGAATCAGAGGCATTCCCTTTCAGTTATTTAGTAGCTACCTTTCGGAGAGATCTCAGAGAGTAAAAATCAACAACACTGTAAGTAAACCTGATATAATAAAAACAGGCACGGCGCAAGGTACAGTCATTTCGCCACTTAATTCCCTTTGCTACATAAATGATCTATATCTAATTAAAAACTTTCCGGGGGACAGAGTAGGTTTTGCAGATGACACCTGTTTAATCTTTAACGGTGAAAATTGGAAAGAAGCAGAAAATAACGCAGAAGAAGGTCTAAAGATTATTAGTAAATGGCTACACACGAATCTACTCTACCTCAATATAAAAAAAACAAAATTCCTAACATTCTCACCGACAAAAGCGGGGCAACCTAATAACTTAATGAAAATCCCAATACATGACTGTAAATGCAACCTCCTACTTAACTTAGAAAAATGCAGCTGCTCAACTATAGAGAAAGCCGACACTATAAAATATCTAGGAGTAACAATTGACAATAAACTTAACTGGAAACAACATATTAACTTACTAACCAATAAAATTAGAAAATTCATATATTACTTTAGGACAATAAGAAATTTCTGTAAAACCACGTTGCTAAAACAAGTTTATTATGGCCTAGTACAATCTCTCTTATCCTATGGCATTATTGCCTGGGGATCAGCCCCCACATCCATTTTAGCACCATTAGTACTAGCCCAAAAAGCAATAATCAAAACAATACTCAAAAAGCCAATCATTTACCCTACAAACCTACTCTTTAATGACTTCCCTGTATTTAATATAACTCAGCTATATAAGAAACAGATCCTACTACATTACTTCAAAATAGAGAAACACATGCCAAACCACCCTTATCAAACGAGAGCTAAAACTGACAAACAAACAAAAAACCCAACCTATAACACGATCCTCCTACAGAACCATGCTAGCTCTATAGCCCCCAAAATTTTCAACCAGCTTCCTTTAGCAACAAGAGAACAGAGCAACTACAACAAATACAAAAAAGATGTAATTCACTGGCTCACATCTTCCACCACCACCAACATAAAAAAACAAAACTAGTTACTATTTTTATCCTATGACTAACACTAATCTTTTCTTACTTACTAATCACCTTATCCTTACATTTTCTCCTACTTTATTATATTTTTTTATACTTATTCTATAATCACTCTTACATTAACATTAACTCTTAGTCTTATTTATTATCATTTTGTACAAAATTCTATATTATAATTACAAAGAAACCTTATGTTAAATTATTGTATCAGAGTAATGTAAAAATTTATTTTATATATCTTGGGAATATTTTATGTGTATGTAGACTGTGGACATGTCCTTATTGGAATCCATGTCTATATGTACTTCTATGTTCCCAATGATAAAAACTGTACCGCGCTCAAGCTTAGGCTTATGCGGGCAGTAAGAAAACCTAGTTTTAAGGCTCTTATTTGTTATAATATTTACTTTAAATGTATTCAATTTTTTACCTTTGTATTATTTCATAAATAAATAAATAATTTCAATAGTCTAGATCGTTAATAGTAGCGAAGAGTTGTTCCCATCATTGGAACTATAACTAAGTATGTATATCCACAATAGCTTGAGAGAGGTATGGATGATTGTCTAAATGATTATTTTGAACTTATTAAATAATTCTTAAAAAAAAAAAAAAAAAAAAATTAGTCATGTAAAAAGAAAAATATCCATAGCTTAAGATTGACCAAGTATGGCTCTTAAGAAAAACTTAAAAACAACTTTTTTTAAAATCGGTACTCTCAAATATTACCAAAGCCAATATCTGGTTTTAATATTTGTTATTTTCTAAATGACAGCTCTCTAAGAATTTTAATCAAAATAAGTACAAAATAGTATGAGTGAATTTCTTGTGGTTTTTTGGTGTCTATTTTTTTTTTTTTTTTTTTTAAAAAGTGACTATAATTGACACAAAAACACTAGCGCACTCCTCAGATGACCATCACTTCTTGGTCGACCTTTTGATCTTCTTTGGACATTTTTACTTTCTTGGATTAGTTCTAACGGTTGAGGTAGAGTATATGGGGCATCATGTATAGAAATGCAAAAACTAACAAATATAATGCATAAATAATTAAAGTGTTTCCTGTATATTGATATAAATTGTTGATGTATCACTTTCTTTTTATCTGAATGAATGGGTGTACTTGATTAAATGCTGTTAACAGTTTTATTACTGAACATTTTAAACACTTATCTAGGTAAAAGTAAGTCCTAGTTAGTAGCACAATCAACTTGAGGCTGTTGAGATTACCTTATTAGATAAAATTTAATGCTCAACAACACTCAAAGCTTAAACTAGTTTGAACAGTTAGTAAGTTTATTTGTCTAACTAATAGATATTATCGGTTCTGATGAATTTGTTACATAAAAATCAATGGAAATAATAGCCTGAATTAGGAATAGGAACCATCAAATAATTTTTCATGTTTAAGGAAAAAGTTGGATTAAGTACAAACTGATTCAATATAAAAATCACGATGTTCTAAAGTTCAAAAGTTCCCATCCGATAAATTTAATCATTTAGATAAGAATTGGCTTTTTTTCTTTATCTCAATGCAACTTTCCCATTCGACTATGGTAATGAAGGAAGAACTTCAGAAGTTCAGAGTAGTTTCTTTATACTTCCTGCACAGACTGCAAATTGATACATTGACCTGTCCTAGTAGCTGTAGGTGCCTATTTAATTGGCAATGGCCTTTGAAGAAGCCTGTCAATGTATGACATGATATCTTGTTTACTATATTTCTTATAAGTCTTAGAGACCATCTGTTAATAAATAATTTGGATTGCCTTACTCTGGTATCTTCATTGCCTTTATTAGTTATGGTTATGATCCTTACTCAAGATAGCCTGAATGCAGAGATTTAGTATACATTTCTGCTTAAAAAACTGTTACAAGTCTTCCAAAAGTAATGCTTCTCATATTGTACCTCATCCTTTCCAGGGTTATAATTTGGTTCACTGTTTCCTTCCCATTTGACTATCCATCTTAATGAAGGAAGAATTCCAGGAGTTCTTGAATTGTGGTGCAGTTAACTTGAATCATTAATGCAGTTGGCCATATTTATATCCCTTTATAGCCCAATAGACCCCATTTATGGCCTCTGTGACTGTTGTATCCCATCCTCAAGCTGATGAGGCTTACATACATAGCCTTTTATCAAATGTGTAGATCTAGAGGGGGAGCCCTGCCAAAACCTCTAGTGCCACATGCCTGTTATGAGTTATGACTTGACAGTGTGGAAAAATCCAAAAACTTTTGGTGGGAGCTAATGAGATGTCAGGAATTTGAATTCTAGAAGGTGGGGCCAACTAGGCAATAAAAAATTGCCCCTGAATTTCCTGGCATCCTATTCAAAGACAATATTTAGGCCTGTTGCTGGGAGGATCCTATTAATCAGACAGTTGTTGATATTTTACCCATTTAAGTAGATATCCTTTCCCTTCCTCTTTACTCTTTCTCTCTACCCTTTACATATTGCTTCTGGATTCTTCAGGGGAGTCACTTTCTCCCAATTCTTCTTACATACCCAAATCATTAGAGGGTGTCTTGTCTAATTTTAAGTAGTTATTCTCATTCAAACTTTCCCTATCTTGTCTGCTACTTTCCTTAAATACGTCATCTCAGGTGTTTGGATTCTGCTTTGTCACAGCCCAAGATGAAGAGTAGTCACAGCTGTAAGTATGAGTAGTCAAATAGGGTAGCCACAGCTATAACTAAGGGTAGTCAAGTTAGACTCCCTTAAAAACAGTATTTTTGCTAAATTCAGCCTTGCTTAAGGCTCTACCGCCCTTTGAGGTTAGGAAAAACAGTAAAATTCAAATAACTCTGGTTCTAAGAAAGATATCAAAAATCTAATCACAGGCTTCATTCCTAATTTTAATTCTGCACAATTTGAGCCCTATTTCAACTTCCTATGATAAATAGTAGAGGCGCCATTTTAATACAACGAGTTTTATCGTTGTATTGAAATGGCGCCTGTACTATTTATCATAGGAAGTTGAAATAGGGCTCAAATTGTGCAGAATTAAAATTAGGAATGAAGCCTGTGATTAGATTTTTGATATCTTGCTTAGAACCAGAGTAATTTGAATTTTACTGTTTTTCCTAACCTCAAAGGGCGGTAAAGCCTTAATAGAACTATTGATTTCTTGCGTGGAAAATTTTACTATTAGCTTCTACATCTATTATGATATAATTTTGGTTGTTTTCAGATGGAAAGCCAATGTTGCGACAAGGTGATACAGGAGACTGGATTGGTACATTTGAAGGGCACAAAGGTGCTGTGTGGGGTGTCGCTCTTAACAAATCTGCGACACGAGCTGCCTCAGGTGCCGCAGATTTCAATGCTAAGGTTAGTACATTCTTCCTCTATCTTTAATTGCCTTCATGAAAAAAAGTTTGTAAACTTTACACTTTAGGCATTTTAAATCTATTAATAATATCCTAGAGTTAGATGTATTACTGCTCTTTCTCTCAGCTATTGATACTTACCTTGAACTTTTCGTGTAACTGCATTTATAGTTAGATCATTATACATTTTGAAATTATATACTGATATTAAAACTGATTTGTGTTAAACACACAACTCTCTCTCTCTCTCTCTCTATCTCTTTCTCTCAAATAAAAAGTAATTATGTTCCTATGTACAACCTATAATTCTACACTTAAATAATAACAACACTTAAGCCTAGTTTGCGAGAAGTATTTTAGTACAGTAGTTTAGTAATCTAGTACTCTACTCGTTTGGACACTTTGTACTTACTAAATTTATATACTCGACACTGGCTAAATTACTCGACTGTGGCTACTAATACTAAAATGCTCGACCTAGGCTTTATACACAATACTTATATAAAACTACTTTATCAAGTAAAGCACCTTGATTAAAAAAAAAAAAGTTAACTGTTATAACTAGGGCTCGGATTTGAGCATATTTTCATATTTTTTTCCTGAATAGTACTCATTGAAAGAAGCCTTTTGGTGGTATTTTCACCTCTCTGGGACCAACAGAATTTAAATTTATCGAGCATATAAATGCATATATAATGGCTGTTTTCAGAAAAGCATATAAATGCATATTCTTGTGGTTTTTCATCTAAATACCTTGTTTTTATTCAAATTCTCCCCCAAGTTCATAAAACGGCTGTTTTCAGAAAAGCATATACATGCATATTTTTGTGGTTTTTTGCCTAAATACTTTGTTTTTATTAAAATTCAACCCCCCCCCCATGGCCCTGACCACCACGAAAACTCAGAGAAGGACGTGATGTCAAGCTTGACTTTCATAAAAGCCTGCATGAGCGTCATTTCTCAGTTCAGCAATGTCAGACGATTTTTCAAACTACTCTGCAGAAGATGCAGCATAAGTTAAGTATTTGTAATTGANTATACAAACAAATATTATGTTACAAAAATTAAAAAAATGATTTCTACATTATTAACCTAATGTTTCTTTAGCTTAGGTTTCCACTGTCAGTCTAATAAGATATAGATCTTCCAAGGAGATTTTGAGATTTCTGAGCCGCGTCAAAGATCTATAGATCACGATATTTTGAACCCAATACAGAAATCATAAAAATGGGAGATGCTCATTGCAAAACTTGCAAATAACTCTCAGCGTGCTCATGTGTCACCGGTCGATCTAGACTTATTAGCTTATTGTTTGTCTAATAACTGACGTTCCAAGTTTTGACGTTGTAAACTATTAATCTTACCTGTGAGTTGGAAGAGTTGGTATATGATGTCTAGGTTGTCTTGTATCTCTAGGTAATGAATTTGATCTAAGACCACCAACACGACCTGAACCATCTAATACACTAGACCTGTAGTCATTTGTGGAAGACCTGCAGATGAAACAAAACACGTTAGATAAAGCTGTCTTAACAGTGGAATCATCAATCATTGTCACTAAATAAGAAATTGGTATGGTTATGAGTAGGGATAGGACTTGAGCATATTTGCATATTTCTTTCCTGAATAGTACTCATTGAGAGAAGCCTTTTGGTGGTATTTTCACCTCTCTGGGACCAACAGAATTTAAATTTATCGAGCATATAATGGGTTTTTCGAGCATATCTATCGAGCATATAATGGGTTTTTCGAGCATATCTATCAAGCATAAAACAAGGGGTTTTCGAGCATATCTGGAGATTTTATCGAGCATATCAATCCGAGCCCTAGTTATAACTGATTAATAAACTGTTTCTAGATTTTAGGTTAATGTCCTTTACAATTTATAAACTACTCATGGAAATCCAATGTTCCTTGGGCTGCAGTATACCAAGGAATAGTAAATGTATTAAGGAATCATACGTGCAATAGCAATATTAGAAAATTGATTTGAGATGTAATTATACTTATAAAAGTAGTGTATCACTTAAAAGAGACTTATGTTGTGTGACACTTGCAGAGTGAAAAAGTTATTTTTTCTACACAGTTGTCTATGAATTCTCTAATTTTATGTTTCGTTAGTTTGTTTGTTTCGTTAGTTTTTGTGTTTCGTTAGTGGTTTTATGTTCTCTTGTGCTTATAAACTATTCACATTATTATTTTTTATTTAATTACTGGTCTTATATTACTTTGCTTTGTAAGTTTCATCGCACACCAATTACCCCAATTTTGAACCACTTCCCGTCATTCAATCTTCTCCAAATTTTGCACATAGAAACAACTAAGGTGAAGAATACAGAAACCTAAAATAATAATTGTACATAAGACCAGTTTTCAAAAATGTAATTTTTATATTAATTATTTATTTTGCTTCCGAGCTTACCGAAGGTAACGGAAGCTATGTGATCGTTTTGAAGAACGAAAATATTTTATATCTCCGATTTCAAAAATTCCAAGACAGAAATCCGTTTCAGACATCAGGGAACATTTTTGGTCCCGTGTCTGTCTGTTGGTCTGTCTGTCGGTCTGTCGCTCAATTTTTCGAACCACCATATCTTAAAAACTACTTGTCTGATTTTAATGAAATTTTGTAAGTAGGTCATAATTAGCCCATTGTTGGTCCTATATAAGTTTCAATTTTCTGCGGTTATTTGTTCATCTTCTACATGCACACAAACATACATTTATTTACAGCTATATCTTTAAAAGTAATCATCTGATTTTGATGAAATTTTCATGGTTTGTCGAGAGTAGCTTGCAAATAGCACCTGCCAAATTTCAACCACCTGTATATGTCTATATACTATAAAGCCGCATGGCTAACTGGCTTACCGACTGACATTTATGTTTACCCACTTCCAGAAGAGCTAGAGACTTGCGGTTTGCGCCATTCGACGCGCAACGTCCATATTGTGAACCAAAATAATTATAAAAAGTTCATTTTTTCCTCTCCTTCCCCCCTTAAAAAAATAAAAATGGCCGACTTGATTTTTAAGCTGTATTGGGGACTTATAGCGGCTAAACGGTAAGTCGTATTGGAAAACGGATAGCACCAGCGGTAACTGATTTTAAAAGATCTACAACATTGGTCCTATGACTTTTTGTCGTATCATCATCGGATGTACCTTAGATGATGAAAAGGCAGGTACCGAAGTGCGCCAGCCCCCCTTAGGATTAGAAAAAGGTGACGGTCGAAGTGCGCCAGCCTCTTATTCAAAGGGTCTGAAGGGTGAGGCCAGGTACGGCCGGGTTATCCCTTCTTTCACCTTGTCTAAACCCAAAGAACTTTGCTTTGTAGGGGAACGGAAATTTGGAATCCAACAAACTACAAAATTAGGGACTAAGTTGAAATCTATCACTACCGAATGGATTATAGCAGTTCTGTAATCTTTATCTGTTGCCTGCATACTAAATATTGATAGGGTATGAGCTTCTTAACAGGTCAGTTACATAGGATTATTAAAAGCGGAAGGATGAAGGAATGTGATTACTTTCCTGTGGATGGTGATTAACGATTGACCTTAGCTTGGAATGGGATAAATCCTTTATTTTTAAAGAACTATAATCTCTCATGGAAAATTGCAAAAACTAATAAATATTTACAGGAAAATAATAACCTAATAGAAGCCGCTTTCCTTCCAACAAGTTTTCCGTTCTTGATGATTTTGGGATTATATTAATTGTGTTTTGTATTATGGTATGATTATTATTTTCTAATATATTTCTCCTATATAGACACTGTATTATATGTATATTACATTTAAAATGTTAAGTTGATCTAGGCCCTGTGTGGCACATTTATGTAATTTTTAATATTTATAAGATAATTTTTTTTCTCTAATATATTGATCATATATTGAAATTTCTTGCATTCCCTATGCAGTTTAAATGGTAACTTATTCTGATTTTATAATATTTTTTTTTATTTTTTCATTTTAAATTAAAATGTATTTTCTGGCTCAATATAGATTTTGTTCATACGAGACTATTCTACTATTATGAATATTCTACAGATTCTCCTAAGCACTGAGATTTGCTAATGATTGTCATATCACTCTGAACAGTTTGTTAAAAGTAAAAGTAACTTCCAACTGCTTTATATTGAGTATATGGGAATATTGACAACGATTAGTCCTTCGGAAGGTGGTTAGAGATAGTTAGAGGGCGGACTACCTGTTTCAATAGATGGGATTAACCCGGCGCACTTCGACCGTACCCTTAAAAAAAGGGGCTGGCGCACTTCTACCGTGACCCGACCTTTCCCGGCGCACTTGGTGTACAGCC
>KZ651065.1:704881-721663 GCA_001010745.2 Gerris buenoi
CGCTTTCTTTATTACATCGCCCGTGTTTTGTTTATTGTCTCGGGAATGACAGTTCCCCTTGTCATTCTTGAGCGGAATTTACTATGAGAACCTCCCCTTTCTCCACCGGAGAACCTCCAACTTATCTCGATCCCACTCTTATCAAACAGTTAATATATCACTCTCTCTCTGAACTTGTTTGTTTACCTTTCTCCCCCCTATCTCCTAACGCACTCTTATCAAACAGATATATATCACTCTCTCTCTGAAATTGTTTGTTTACAAAACTTTTTTAATAATATAGATAGATAGATTTTTGATTTGTTGTGTATTGAAAGCTGTCACTTTTTGATTAAGGCATGTAAACAAACAATGCGCTTTCTTTATTACACCGTCCCGTGTTTTGTTTATTGCCTCGGGAATGACAGTTCCCCGAGTTATCATTCCGCTCAACGCGTCTATTTACTATGAGAACCTCCCCTTTCTCCCCCCGAGAACCTCCCCCTAACCCCTCTTATCTCTATCGCACTTTTACAAACAGTCAATCAAAGGTTTGTTCCAACCACACTTCAAACTGGTTTGGAAATGTCCGCGCATGCGCATTAGGAATAGGGTGTTCCAACGAAGCCCAAACTCAAACTCTGACTGTTAGTCGGCTGTTCCAACCACGCTCTTATTGAATCACGGATTGGTTTGGTACCAGTCAGAGCAGTCAGTGATCGGCGGCAGGGACTAGTAGTTTGGGATTGAGTTTGGGTGAACAGAAACGTAACCTTCCGCTTCATTGTTTTTGTTTCGATTTCGCTCGCCTATTATTTTCCTTTCTTGCGATTCAACTCTTACTTTTCAAATGTTTTTGAACGAATGCGATGATTAATTTTTGTGCATATAATGAAATTTTCTAGATATTTCTGAAAAAAATAAAAATTGGACCTATTTCCAAGATGACTATTGGTACTAATTCCATTTTCAAACAAATATCGAAAGAATCCGATTTATTTCCGCAATATTTCTTTCTTTAGCTGGACTAAGATTAATATTTGTTTATTAAAACAAAAGAGCATTTAGGATTATATCAATAAAAATACGCTTGTGCCGTGAGTCTACTAAAACTGGCTCACCATAGTAAGCCCGAAAATTGTGAATTGCGTAAATCGAAATGAAATCGTGAATTCATGTATTAAATAAACATCTCTAAAATGTGTACATTGTGTTTTCGTCATACCCTCTATGCGTATAATGTAGGTTTTAATTCCAACTTTCGAGCTTAATTAGCATTAGAAAATGAAATTTTTGTGGAGTGGCCCCCCTTGTGCGAGATCCTGGGGTGGGGGCCGCTTTGGCCTAAATCAGGCCCAGATTTAAGCAACTAGTACTTATCTTCATCAACTATTGACTCATCCATGTATTTTATATTAATAAGTTCAGGTATTTTTGATGGCACAGGAAGGCAAAATCACATAAACAATCAACTCAAAAAGTTGTTTTGATAAAAGTGCTAAAACCTACCACATCAAACAGTTTGGTTCGAGTTCAGGAGCGTTCCAACAAGACGGAATCACAAATAAATTTCCAACTGAGTAATTTTCGCGCATGCGCATTATGTCAATCACGGATAATCATCCACTAATCAGAAACTGATTCGGAACTGGCGGTTGGAACAAACCTTATATTTCACTCTCACTGAACTTGTTTGTTTACAAAACTTTTTTAATTATATAGATAGATATAATTCAATAATTTGAGCTCTTTCTAACTAAAATTTATAATATAAACGTGATCAACTTGTTAATCAAACTCTCCACTTACTTTATCAAATGTATATAATTTCAACTCTCTTTGTTATTTGTTTGTATTATTCGCGAAGCCAACTTGAACATATCATTCGTCGATAGGTTAAAATCAAATTAATAAATTAACATTTCCTAAGTATAGTTATGAAAGCTGAACTGTATTTCTGTGTAATTTTAGCTTTTTTTTGCTTTCGAGCCTACGGAAGTAATATTTTTAATGACATATATTTTATAAAACAAACAACAATTTTGATTGTTTTTTTTAAATAGTCTGCCAATTATTTTGGCACATAGCTTCCTCGCATCTCATCACGTATTTTTCACACTACATATCTGCTTTTCACTTTTAACAAGCTGCTTTTCAGAAGACTGTAAGAAAAAAACAAACCTCGTATGAACGGTCAATAGGGGCCCCTTTTTCCATAAATTTTCTTCGGCGAGAGGCCCCCAAAGAGATCTGGGANNNGATACCAACAATTATGAACTTCTACACTCGTGCCAAAAAAATAGGAAATTGGACCTCCTAGAAAACCTAGAAATTCAGAGAGCTATACAAGATCCGAATGTAGAATGTTTTAATGAAAAATCCAATCTTAATAACTCTGCTCTGGTAAAACCTATAAAAAATATATTTTTAAAATAATGTCAAGTAGTTGTAAGAAAATTTTTAGCTTTAGTACCTAATATAATTCATTGTGTAGTTTTAAGAAGTTGAAAAACCAAATGTGTACCTGAATAACACCTTTATTGGGTTCCGACTTGGATCTCAACTCCATACCGCCTTACCTTTATCCTTCCGTAATCCTCTACCCACACCACCCGAGTCTAACCCCACCCCCCTTGCATTGTTAGTTTACCTTATATAAATTTTGTAAAATAGTTAGCTTAGTACAGAATTCACTCTTACTAAGTTAACACGCTAACTGATGATGACATTGTGAGTCGAAACGCGTCTTTTAATTATTAAAAATTGTGGTGACAATATTGTTGTGTTACATTTTATTAACCTCTCTAGTTATAATTATGAAGTGGTACCACAAAATCTCAGTCAAAACAACCAACTATTATTTATTAAAATAATAAATAAAAACAGTTTAATGAACGAAAATGTGTATTTACTTCCTACTGGAGATAAAATATTGTATGTACCTCGTGAGTAAAGTGCCATTATTCCCTCGACTACGCCTCGGGAATTAAAAAGTCTAATTCCCTCGGCTTCGCCTCGGGATTTAGGGACCATGATTCCTTCGGCTTCGCCTCAAGAAGAAACTTTTTCTTATAATGGTAAGGGAATAATGGCTTACTTTACTCCCTAGGTGCATAAATAACTACTATTTTAATACATTTAAATTCAGTATCACCGATTTATAAGAATGTTTAAAGCCTCGTCCATACTGCCGAACCGAATATTGGTCTCTGTGCATGCCGCGCACTTATTGCTGGGCATGCGCAGTGTTCGGTTCGACAGTATGGACGAGGCTTAACCAAGTCAAATAGAGCATTTACACTTCCTTTCTACATTTCCGTTTACCTTGTTTCCTGTCTTTTAACCGCATTAAACACTAATTCGAACTTTTGCGTATTGTTTTTACGTAAAAATTAAAATACAGATCCTAGTTACATAAACAAGGACACATTTATGTTGTTGAAAAGCATTTAACAAGCAAAAAACTTGGCATAGTATCAGTTTGAAAATAATAAATAAAACAAAATGGTTCACTTGATGCTTAGAAATAATGCATTTCCTTATTCCTTTAAATACACTTGTTTTTCTGGTGTATTTAGAAGGGATACAACTAACGGATACATATGTATATATATATATATATTGTTAAAATACAGATGAGTTGAAGGGCATTTTATTTATATAACAGAATAATTTATCTGTTCTGACAAATAATATATTTTTTACTTTCCGCTAAAGGATGTTTAGTCCAAGGCTTTTACCGAGGCTCAAGGTACCCTGTATTATGGTATGATATTTCGTCTTGATTCTACATTCGAGCCATATATTCTTTCCTTTCCATAAATGGATTTGCCAAGATTTTTATGTCTACTTCTACTTCCATCTTTTATTTCCTCACGTTTAAGTTGAACTCTTTCTATATTGTTTTTAAATTAAGAGTGGATTCAAATTATTATTAATTTTTTTCCTGTTGAACAGGAGTTTAGTTATAAATTAATTGACCTCACTGCTAATCTAAATTAAATTTATTACGAATTCTATTGTAGTTCTTTTTTTTCTTCGTCTATAATTTGATAAGTTGAGCTCTTTCTGACTGAAATTTATAATATAAACGAGAAGTTAGACTCTCTTTGTTACTTGTTTTGTATTGTTCGCGAAGTCAACTTAAACATAACACTCGATAAGTTGAAATGAAATTAATATAAATTCATATTTCCTCAATTAAGTTATGAAAGCTGAACTGTGATATTTTATATTGTCGGTGTATTTTTCTGTCGAGTAAAAAAAATAATAACAAATAACAGATTTAAAAATTGTCTGTCAATTATTGTGGCACATAGCTTCCTCGCATCATATCACGTATTTTATTAATGTAATGCTTTTACCACCCATTGTCTAATTTATTTTACTGTTTCCTCATTTTTGTTTCCGAGCTCACCGAAGGTAACGAAACCTATGTGGTCGTTCTGAAGAACGAAAAATTTTTATGTTCTCGTTTTCAAAAATGTCTAAACAATAGTTTCAGACATCAGGTAACATTTTTGGTTCCGTGTCTGTTTGTCGGCCGGCGCTCAATTTTTGCGAACCAACATCTTAAAAATTACACATCCGATTTTAATGAAATTTGTATGGTAGGGCATAATTATAGCTCATTGTTGGTCCCATATAAGTTTCAACCTTCTGCACTCATTTTTTTTCTCTTTCATATGCGCACAAAACATACATTTGTGTACACCTATAGCTTTGAAAGTTCTTATCTTTTTTGTTTGAAACTTTTATAGTTAGCCGAAAGTAACCCGCAGATAGCCACAGCTTAATTTGATACAAATAGTTGGTTGTTTGGACTGAGATTTTGTGGTACCACTTCATAATTATGACTAGAGAGGTCGAAACGCGTATATTTATTATTAAAAATTGTGGTGACAATATTGTTGTGTTACATTTTATTAACCTCTCTAGTCTTAATTTGATATGTCTGCGCTCTTTAACTTTTGCTAAATTGATACTTTAAATCATGTAAAAAAAATATTTACAGATTAAAAAACGGGGGAAACAATTCAACAAATTGGACAGCAATGGCTTGTAAAAGCATAAAATCAATGAAGTACGTCAAGTACGTGATGAGATGCGAGGAAGCTATGGGCCACTCCAAATGACAGTCTATTTTTTAAAAACCTGACAAAATTGTTTAAGATTTTTTACATGAATTGAGCAGAACCATAACTTTAAAAGTACTCATCCGATTTTATTAAAATTTTGATGGTAGATCTTAATTAGCTCGTTGTTGGTCCCATTTAATTTACAACCTTATACTCATATTGGTTTCTCTTCCGCATACGAACAAACACAACTATATCTTAAAAACTACTCTTCAGATTATAATGAAATTTTGATGGTGTGGTCTTGAGTTTGTCTGTGGATTATTATTTTAACAAACGTTAAATCTAAAATTTTGAAACTACTCTACTATGTTGTCCGATTTTGATAAAACTTTGACGGTTTATCAAAGTCAGCCCTCAAATACTCCTATATCAAAATTCAATCTTCTGCACATATTGATTCCTATCGCGTGTATTTTGAAATATTTATCTCGTTCTTATTATTGTTTATTTTATACTTATGTCGGCTATTTCTAATTTAACACGTGGAGGCTATGTACCAAGATGGTAGAATAGAGTATTTCATTTCATCTTGGCTATGTGCTATGTACTACATGAATTAACAGAAGGATGATTCTTTCTCATAAGATTTGATAAGATAAATTATTTGGTCCTTATAATTTATTATAAGGACGGGAGGATAATATTATAATATTAATTTTTGTTTTAACTTGACGGTAAATCTGAAAATGTTTAGATGAACTTCGCAAATAAATTTGTTTCCGAAGTTAACTCAAAAGGTTTTCAACTAAAAAGTTTTTACTGTCAACCTAAAAAGGAAAATGCCTTTTAAGATTGAATTGTTTTTATTTCTTATTTTCAAGTAAGATCAACTTTATATAAAATTTATATCCTCTCTCGTATAAGTTGAGCTCTTTATATATTATTTTATATAGTTTGCAAAGTCAACTCTGATTCATATTTATATAAGTATAGATCTCTAAACCCGTTTGATTTATATTGTTCACGACGTCAACTTGATTTTATAATTCCTAAGCTCGTATGAAGTCAAGTTTCAAGTCAAGGCCTCTTATAGTCTTATACCTGGTGACCTACACTTCACCTAATCTTTTTTTATTCCTCTTGTCGCTACCGTTTCTGATTTTATTAAAATATATATATATATANGCTGTTACACACACAAGTACAAGTTGGGCCCTTGTTTAGTTTTAATTATTTAGTTGATTGTTATGAAATCTTACTTACTGGCTAACTTGCTGTTACACACACAAGTACAAGTTGGGCCCTTGTTTAGTTTTAATTATTTAGTTGATTGTTATGAAATCTTACTTACTGGCTAACTTGCTGTTACACACACAAGTACAAGTTGGGCCCTTGTTTAGTTTTAATTATTTAGTTGATTGTTATGAAATCTTACTTACTGGCTAACTTGCTGTTACACACACAAGTACAAGTTGGGCCCTTGTTTAGTTTTAATTATTTAGTTGATTGTTATGAAATCTTACTTACTGGCTAACTTGCTGTTACACACACAAGTACAAGTTGGGCCCTTGTTTAGTTTTAATTATTTAGTTGATTGTTATGAAATCTTACTTACTGGCTAACTTGCTGTTACACACACAAGTACAAGTTGGGCCCTTGTTTAGTTTTAATTATTTAGTTGATTGTTATGAAATCTTACTTACTGGCTAACTTGCTGTTACACACACAAGTACAAGTTGGGCCCTTGTTTAGTTTTAATTATTTAGTTGATTGTTATGAAATCTTACTTACTGGCTAACTTGCTGTTACACACACAAGTACAAGTTGGGCCCTTGTTTAGTTTTAATTATTTAGTTGATTGTTATGAAATCTTACTTACTGGCTAACTTGCTGTTACACACACAAGTACAAGTTGGGCCCTTGTTTAGTTTTAATTATTTAGTTGATTGTTATGAAATCTTACTTACTGGCTAACTTGCTGTTACACACACAAGTACAAGTTGGGCCCTTGTTTAGTTTTAATTATTTAGTTGATTGTTATGAAATCTTACTTACTGGCTAACTTGCTGTTACACACACAAGTACAAGTTGGGCCCTTGTTTAGTTTTAATTATTTAGTTGATTGTTATGAAATCTTACTTACTGGCTAACTTGCTGTTACACACACAAGTACAAGTTGGGCCCTTGTTTAGTTTTAATTATTTAGTTGATTGTTATGAAATCTTACTTACTGGCTAACTTGCTGTTACACACACAAGTACAAGTTGGGCCCTTGTTTAGTTTTAATTATTTAGTTGATTGTTATGAAATCTTACTTACTGGCTAACTTGCTGTTCCAACCTGATTGTTTTTGCACGTATAGATTACCACTACACTATACTAGCGGTCGGAAATATCGAGTTACTTATGCCACAGGTTACGCTACGCAGAAACTAAGTAAGAGGTTACCTTGATCGAGGGGGGGGGGTGTTAGGTTATTATTATTATTATTACCCACACATTTCAACAATATAGCGACTCAAAAAAAAAAAAAAAAAAAAAAAAAATAGGGTATAAACACTTAAAGGGTTCAATTTTTTTCCGACAACGTGTCGGGTATCATGAAAGAGTACGTTATAAATCTGATTACAAAAATGTATAATTTTTTATTATAAGCTTTGATATAGGGCAAGCGAAGGCGAGTTTTAAGTGGGTGTGAAAAGTGCATACAGATTTGCCTAAGGGCCCTTTAAATAAACAGGTCTCTGTGTGCTAATCAGCACACAGAGCTCATATATTTCATCATATATTTTTTATATATAATTTATTTTTTAGGGTAGTTTTCTCTTGATTTTTTTTTTTTTAAATTTAACTTTGAAGGAACTTAACACTCTGTTACATAGTTACATATTCTTTTTCTACACTTCAAGACCTTTAAATTGATGTATAACATGCCATGGTATCTAAAAACTTTTTTTAGTCACCCGCCATATTGGTTGGGCCGCCATCTTGGAAATATTAAGTGTAACTCCAAAATGTGTCCAGTTGTATCAAACGCCGAGATGCACCTGTGTGCCAAATTTTATGTTTCTAGCTATAGTAGTTTATGTATTGAAACAAGCCAACGGACAGACGACACCAACGGACAGACAGAGCCGTTATATAAGGTTTCTTTTTGTACTTCGTATAGAAACCTAAAAACACAAACAAATTGTTGGCTCTAAATTTTGGTTGTTTAAAAATTCAGACAATTATGTACATTTAAAAAGACGTAATTTTAAACAATAAAATCAAATTTACCTTGAAATCCAGACACTATCTCTCAAAATTGGAGGCCAATTTATTTTATTTTAATCGTAGTAATAAAAATTACAATGTTATTGGAGCGGAGTCAGTTTTATTTTTCATGGCCAAGAGAATTACATAGATGTAATGTATTATTAGTGGAAGTAATGCATCTCCCAAGATGTGGAGATTATTTCTTCATTAGCAGACCTATTAATCTAAACTTAGAGTTTAATAGAGTTAGAAAATATTAAACGATTCTTACTTACTATTTATATAAATAGGTAATTAGCTATATTTGTATAATTGGGCATTAAAATAGTTAATATAATTTTATATATATACTTAAATATCATTAGTACGTAATCTTAGAAGGGACTTCTAATTGAGGTTTTTATTTGTTTACTTTATAAAGATTGTTCTTTTTGTGTGGTTGGCCTTTTTATACGTAAAACAAATGTTTGTAAACTTTTTCCTTTTAATTCTAAATAGCTATATTTCGCTGTTTATAAACTTTTTCCTTCTAAACAGCTATATTTCGCTCTTCACCATAGAATTCTTCATTGTGGCTTATCACACTTCCTTAGTCAGTGAATTGAAGTTTCAAATCCTTTGTACTAGTTTTGCTTTTGTGGGTTCGATTTTTGGGGTTAATTAACCCTAAAATCTGTATCAATTCAAAAACATTCTATCAAATTTTAGGTTCACCAACCCTATATACACACTACACACCAATCAACGACTTTGCTTGTAGAAACTCAATAAACGTGATATAACTCTAGGTAAAGACTGCTATTAGCTTTAAACTTTTTGTTAATTCAAAAATATTTCAACACTGTGTTGCATTCCACTAAATACATTGATTGAATCTCCCCTGTTTGTCTCCTAGAAAGAGACTTTACTCAATATTAATTTTATTGATTGATATGGATTTAAAACGTTGTTTTCTCTATTTTAAACGTTTAGGTCCGATTTAATAAATTTAGCGATCTTTAACGCTTCATAGTGGTATCGGTTTTAGTTTTACTAACAAAATTAATTTAAAAAGGGGGTGGTCTCATTGAATAGATGAAATTAGAATTTTTTCCCGACCTAAAAAATATATAAAAAAATTTAAATTGAAGTTTACGCTTACACGAGCGTTGCGCGCGAACGCTTGGGCGGATAACGTTGTCCAACAAACTCGTCCTGACCAATGGGAAAATGAACAATTATACTAAATCGGCCAACTTTTACTCAAGTTATCATCATCGGTCGATTTCGGTGACGTTCGGTTTTGTGAGGTCGTTTTTTCGGATTCACTCCCGGGTTCCTGAGGTTGTAACTTGGCATAAGGAACCTCGTTCCAAAAAACTTTGAAGTTGTGTCCGACATTTTAAATTTTTTTAGGGGTAAAAATATAATAATTTTTTGGGCCAATTTCCGACCAAACGCAAAAAACCGCGAGTCTCTAGCTCTAGGTAGTCTAAAATTACCTAAACATTTTGATTAGCGAGTCTGTGCGTTTTGGTTATTATGAGTCAACCTAATATTTTTATTTTGCAGTCTTACGTTAGTCTCTATGACTCGCCCACTACATATGTATTTTCTTTATATATAATGTAGGTATCTCTAGTTCTAGTGAAATCGGCACTGATGGTGGCTTTATAAAAGCCGAAGCTGCTTTGGTAAGGCCATCATCAGTGCCGATTTCAGTAGAACTAGAACTAGAGATACATTATACATAAAGAAAGAGTAAATAAACAAGTATTTTCTTCCGTGGAGAGACAGTTTCTTTTTATTTATTAATATTTTGTAAGTTATTATTTTGGTACATTTTTTTTATAGAATTGTTAATAATTTTGGTTCTAATCAATATTTTTTGATGAAATCAAGCCTACAAAATGCGCAACATTTTTGCGCTCATCTCAGGAAAAAAATAATATCATTCGTTCTGCCAGTTTTTCGTCTATAATGTCGTCGGACTGGAGGCAACAGACACATATTGCATACACGAAAAAAGTTATGGCCGGATTCGGCTTTCAGGATGTATATGAAATGAAAAAGTATAAAAAATTGTTTCAATCTGACCAATGTATAGACATAACTTTTATTTTATATTTATAGATATGCGCTGATTTTAATAAAAATTCTTGGAACCGGTCGTAAATATCTTTTTCTCACGATTTTTTATAAGTTTTGTTTTTTCTAAGGTTCTTAGTCCCTTTTAGGCATACTACATAAAATTCTGGACTGGAAGATAACAATACAACTTAATAATAGATAACCCTCAAGATAAAAACAATAGCATCACGTATGTTCTACGTGGTACCTTCAAAATCGACAATCGTAACAACCAAGTGTTAGAAGTTAGAAGATGTGACAAGCATAAGAAAAGCATTAATCAAAACATAAAGAATACGGAACTTCTTAGAAGCACTAAGAACCGGAAATAACCTTCATACAGACAGATAAAGTAATTTGACACGGCAGACAGACAGACGTCAAGCGATAGGCCTCTTCACCTTGACACATTTAATAGACAAATAAAAACATGTTCACCGACGTATGTGCATAAAATTAATAAACAATACTGAACGTAGCGGACTTAGAATAAAACAATTGCGAGGACAATTTACAATCAAAACGATAAATGAACAAACGAAGTTATTTACAGTTAAAAACATACTTACACTGCTTCTTTATTAACGTTAATTCTTTAGGAACATATAATTATTTCATTCAAACACAATAAAAAGAAAAAGAAAAAAAATCTAATATATCACTTGAAGCCTACACACAAGTTATTCAAAGAAACTAAGCACATTAGACAAGAGCTTAATTACTTAACAAAGAACTTACATACACTACAACTAAATATAGACCTTTTAAATATACTCTTGTAAAAATTCTGATTTGTTAATTTTAATTTTTAAATTGTTAAAAAAGGCATTGAGACTTGTAGATAAAAGTTAATTACTTTAAGTATTTTCTATATGAATTAATGACTTTTTAAAGGTTAACATTAATTTTTTTTAAACAAATTTATTTTGTATAGTAATAATAGTCCAGGAGATAGCGTGGAAAAAAGTGTCTAACATCAAGCTAGTGTTTTGTGTATAAAGCTTTATTTTCCTAGAAGCGACTCCAGCCATAGACGCTCAAGTGATAGTCGCCCAGCGACTATCGCTGGGACTCCAATTCTGAGTTTACATGTTACTGTTTTCCTTGCCGAGCAACTCTTAACATGCAAATTCAGAAAAACGATAGTCCCTGAGTGACTATCACTGGCGTCGCGCTTTGGAAAACTTACCTTTAGTAAATCTTTTGGTACCTTTTAAGAATATGCGGTCGGCTAAGTTCTTCTGAGGGACATAGCTTGGTAATAGGCATTAAAAAAAAAAAAAACTGGTGGAGAGCGTCCTGCCCTTTTTGGTTGACAATGATTTTCATGATCCTGAGTACAAAATTAGTTAGTAGACCAAAGCTCAAGTTGATGGTAGTTTGCCATTTAATTGGTTAGTTAGTCAAATATTTCTCCAAATCAACGTCCCACTTTTTGTTACCTAACGTTTTTGCACTATTAAATGACGAAGTGGGGGCCTGGGTAGCCCCGACTAGAGAGCACTTGCCTCTATTCGGGTAAAGCTGCATCAGAGGTGGTCAGTTGTGGGACGGGTGTCCGTGTCCACTTGACCTTTAGCTATCGGTACAATTCCAGGACCACCCGGTCCTGGGGTGGTGGGGGACCCCCCCCACTCAATGTTCACCCAGCATTGTTTAAGTAAATGAGTAGCTGCTCGAAAGAGTAGCACCAGGTTTTGGCCTGAAAACCATGGTCTTACACTCTCGATTCAATTCAAATCAAAGGAGAGTCAGGGTTAACGACCAAATACATCAGTGACAAACTACCATCAACTTGATTTTGGTTTACTAACTAATTTTGTGCTCAGGATCATGAAAATCACATTGTCCACCAAAAAGGGCGGCACATGGCTGCTCTCCACTGATTGTTTTTTTTTTTAAATCCCTATTGGCAAGGTATGTCCCGCAGACCAAAAGATTTACTTTTACAAAAAATTCTAAAATTAGTTTGTCACTTTTTTATGTAAGATATATGTTTATCTCCTGATTATAAATTTTAGTGTTGTTATAAGACTAATCATCTATCCTTGTGACAATTACTTGTGGCCAATATGATTACCTCTGAAAATGTGTTTTGTGTATTATTTTTGTTATATTTCTGTTGCAGGTGCTCAATTAGAATTAAGTGGACACAGTGCGGGCATTAAGCATGCGTGTTACTTCAGGGATGATACCTGTATTCTATCTTGTTCTGATGACAAAACTCTTAGAGTATGGGACCTCGCCTCAGCTAAGGTGATTATAGATTTTAATTCAAGTAAAAAATTGTTGAGTGTAACCTCCATAACAGCGAAATTAATGGTTCTAAAAAAAAGAAGGAAATAAAAAAGTCACATATTAGTAGTGAAACTATGTCATATATGTACATACTTAATATTTAAGAGTTCCTAGAAGAAGGACGTTACTCAATTTTACTTTTACATCAAATCACATTGATTCACTTATATACTATGTTCATTGAAATGAGGATTTGTTAGTTCCAAGATAAAGAAAACACTAGCATTGTTATTACAGTAAAGCCTTGATAAGAAGTGTCTCAAGGGAATAAGGAAAACAGTCTCTGCCTGTTATAGCAGAGGTTGGTGGATTGAGACTCATCCAAGGGGAAGGTTTTTTACAGGTAAATCAACTCCCGGCTTAAGTTGACAGTTGATTTACCTGTAAAAAAATCTACTTTTTGATAACTATAAAAAATAAATTTTGAAAACCATTCTTTTGCCATTCAAAAACTTTTCTTTTTTTTTCTATCAGTTTGTTTTTGCCATTTTTTTTTTTTTTTTTTCTATCAGTTTGTTTTTGCCATTTTTTTTTTTTTTTTTTTAATGTCCTAGTAATCCTTTTATGCTTGTTTGGAAAAGTCCATCCAGTAAATGTTGTTTGTGTGTATTTTCATTTATGTGTAATATTATTATTTTTACAAAATATTTTCAGGAAATTCAAAAATTGGACTTTACATCAAGTCTTAACAGCGTTGAAGTATCAGCTGATGGCTCCATCCTTACTGTCACATCTGGAAGTATGATCAGTTTTTGGGATGCTTACAAGTACGTTGGTTAAGAATGCACTTTTTTAATTTTTTATTTTAAACTGATTTCTATAATGGAATTTTATTGCTTGTTGATCTAACGTAAGTAAGTTAATTCTAATATATATAATTATTCCTCTGGATTTATTTTTATTTTTTCAGATTAGAGAAACTCAAAGAAGCTAAAGTACCTACTCAAGTGAATTCTGCTTCGTTACATCCGACTAAAAACCTCTTTGTTTGTGGTGGTGATGATCTCAAGGTTTACAAATACGACTACTCAACCTGCCAAGAACTCGGTAACTTTACTCTTTTTATATGGATATGTTTTAGCTCTCGGGGGGAGGGGAGAATTTCCGCAATACAATAAAGATGCTCTAAAAAGTCTCCCATGCACAGTCAAAATGTGTATGGGGCTGTTTGATGTTTGCGCAAATATAATCTTTCACGTGTATGGCCTAAATTTGCTTGATGATCGAGTTTGCTTAAACCTGTTTGTGCAAATAATTTGCACAAACTTTGTATGGGGGCCTATTCACAATCAAATATTTTGCGCAAACTTGATGTCAGGCAAATTTTGGCCATACACGTCAAACATCATATTTGCCCAAACATCAAACAGCCCCATACAATGTAAAGATGTTAGCGCAATCATGGTGATTGCACAAACATTTTGACCGTGTATGGGGGCCTTTAAGTATTGTGCCAGGAAGTCGGAATATAGTAGGAGGTATATTGATTTCCACTTGTATTCATTGTAGTATGTACTATATTACGACGATAGAAGTATACTTTCTAAATTTATATAAATTGATATCAGAGCTTCTAGCAGACCAAATGATAATAAAAATGGATTAAATACCTTAAGATCCATCTATCTACTATATCAATTAGACAAATGTATAATGATATTTGCCAAAAAACCATGTCTACAATTCAATGTTTTTCCATGAAATAAATAAAATGATTATATTTTTATTTCTTGTTGATTTTCCCGCAAAGAAATAATGTTTGATTTGTTTTAAATAATTTAAAGTCTTTGTGATCAGGAGAGTTTGTAATTTAAAGTAATTTTGTCAAGTGAAATGCAGAGTGAGATTTATATTCTTCTTCATCTTCACTAGGATAGAGATGCAGTATTTCTCTTATCATAGAAATTGTATGATAATAAATAACACAATTAATTGTGCTACCACCGTGCAAATTATTTAACGCTGATCAATTACTTGCTTAGTCTTTTGTACTTTAAAGGTGTCAAGGCTTTAAGTTGAAAGTACATCAACTAGCTCTATCTTAGGGATTCCCCTTGCTTCCACAGCCTCCATTTTGTCACTGGCCTTCCCCTTCATCTTCTTGCTGAGGATCTTGCTTAGCAAGTTTTTTTTTTAATATTTCCCTTCAGCCACTTTTAATGCTCGAATAAATAATTTATTTATTAAATTTAAAAAAAAAAAAAAAAATCGGTCTTAGACAACTCAGATTTACTTTCTCCTATAATCTCGGTCCCAGATCTTAAAAAATATGAATATATTGTTATTTACACAGACAGATAGGCATGTTGAATCACTAACTGTGACCTTTAGGAACTCTTCTATAGAAACTTCCAAGTGAGATGAGAGGGTAGCTATCGCCAATTTTGAAGCTAAAATTCATTTCTTAATTACATCAAGGATTATGAATTTTCTGAACATGTATGCCAAACTCCGTCAAATTCGGCCCATTAGTTTAGGCTCCACACTTCTGCACAGATGACAACAGAAAGTTTTTAAAAACCACTTTTTTGGACTCAGGTTTGTTATTGAATGCAACGATAAAAATTAACGAGTAAAATACATTTTTTCAGTAGTTTTTTTTACCTGTGTTCTTCATTCGATTTTGACTGTGGGAATGTTACTAACCAAGAATTGTCCTTATTCTTTTTTTATTGTCTTTATCTTAAATAAGTTGGAAAAGCAATTGAGTTAATGATTTAAAATAAATAATGTTGTTTCATAACCAAATAATATCTTTCACCAATAAATTGACACCATCAGTGTGTTTAGAAGAGATTATTTAGGAAAATAATGAATACAGTCAGACCTCCATATAACTAAACTGATAGTTCCAGAAAAATAAAATGTTGATTGGAAATTTCATTATATAGAATTTCTTTTACTATAGAAACACTTTACATAGAGAAATCGTGGGACATAAAAAAAATTCTTGTACAGAGAGTTTTGTTGTATGGAGGTCCGACTGTAAATTTCAAAATGAGGCAAAGCTTTAAAGCTGACTTTTGAAATAGCAATTTAGAGTTTAGCAAACTCTGTTGCAAGTACGGTTTTGAATCTTTCTCTTGTCGCCAGCACTGAAGATGAAATATGTAATTCTTTTTGATTTTGTTCTATCTTTTCTCATTTTGAACTAATTTTTATGCTTTTTTTTAAATTTATTTTATAGAATCGTTCAAAGGACATTTCGGCCCTGTTCATTGTGTTAAATTTTCCCCTGATGGTGAGTTATACGCATCAGGTTCTGAAGATGGCACCCTGAGACTCTGGCAGACAACTGTCGGCAAAACTTACGGACTGTGGAAATACCTGGACCAACCTCCAACCATGATAGACAACCATCAGCCCACGGAAATCATTGCTCTATAACACTTCCCTCTTCTCCCAACTTTTACCACAATCAATTCAATTGTTTTTTAAAAAAATCTAAAGTTAAATTAAATCTGGTTAAGAAATTATTCAGGGAAAAAAATGTTCTTTTTAAATAAACACCCTTTTAAGTCATTCCACCTATTGTTTTTTTTTCTTTCTTTTTTAAAGTGATACATTGTACTTTTTATTTATATTTGTACTTGTATATCGATTACTTTAATTGTATTTATTTTTTCAGATATGTGTTCGATTATTTTAAAAGATTCTCAGATTATAAGTGGCATTTTTGTAATTTTAATTGACACTATTTTAAGTTGTAATTTTAAAACAAAACAAAAAAATATTTGTGAATTATCTAATTATATTTATTTATTCTGATATGATCTTACGCCGTATAAATAATTATTTACTAAAAAAGAAATCCCGTCCTTGGGCCCTCCCAGCCTCACTCGGCACAACTGTCACTTCACTGATGCCAACCCTATTAGCGGTTCAGACACTTATTATTCCCACATATTACGGCGCAGGGTTGCTATATAAGCTTGGAAAGTACAAGTGTTCGTTAATTTATTTACATTACCTATCATTTTTGCTGTACGCAAAATCAGGGGTGCCCATCCCCCACAATGCATATAGCGCTATTCCCCCCAGATCCAGCTACCCCCCC
>KZ651065.1:749561-761895 GCA_001010745.2 Gerris buenoi
TAAATGTTGTTCTTCGCTCTCGGATGCTATCAGGATGTCATCAATATAGGCAAAGCAAAAATCCAAGTCCCTTAGGCCGGAATCAATATAACGTTGAAAGGATTGAGCTGCGTTCCTAAGTCCGAATGGTAGCCTCAAGAATTCAAATAACCCGAACGGTGTTATGACCGCTGTCTTCGGAACATCCTCTGAAGCTACGGCTATGTGGTGATACGCCCTTACCAGGTCGACCTTAGAAAAGATGGCTTTCCCGGCCAGTTGACTTTTTGTCCAAGATTTAATTGAAATCTTGGATGTGAGGTATTGGGTATTTGTCTGGTAGGGTGGCTGCGTTGAGAGTGCGGTAGTCCCCACACGGCCTCCAGCTACCACGTTTTTTAGGGACAAGATGTAGAGGGCTTGCCCAACAGCTGCTGGAGGGACGACAAATACCCATGTTAATCATGGTCTAAAATTCCATTTTAGCTACGGCCAACTTGTCGGGAGAAAGTCGACGAGCTTTGGCCGTAACTGGTGGACCAGATGTAACGATGACATGCTGTACATCGCTATCCTTTGGTTTGTAAACAGGATCCTCTTGATGTAATTAAGGAAATTCCTTTAATATGTTTCCGTACTTTTGGTCTGGTGAGAGGATGTGTACGGATTCAAATTTGGTAGAAACTTTGAAACAAGCAGCCGAAATAGATGTGACAGAATCTAAAAGTTTTCTATTTTTGAGGTCTATAAGCAAATTAAAATGGCGTATAAAATCTGCACCGATGATTGCTGTCTGAACATCAGCCAAAACAAATGGCCAACAGAATTCTCTCCGTAACCCTAGATCTAGTTTGAGCATGCGCTCACCATATGTTCTTATTGTAGAGCCATTTGCCGCGAAAAGTACCCGTTTTGATTCGTTTTGTCTGTCTCTATGAGTTGGAGGTATAACACTAATATCTGCCCCCGAATCAATTAAAAAACGCTTACCCGTTCCAGGATCTTCAATGAATAGGCGGCTTGAATTAAATGAGCCAGTAGCGCTTGCCGCGTCCAGCGTTTGGCTCCTTAGTTTTTCCGGCTTCTTGTTGCTATAGTTGCATGGCTTCACACACTTAAAAGCTTCATTACCAAATTTCCAATGATAGTAGCAGGTGGGATGTTGTGGTTTGCTCCTTGATCTCGTCCTGCATCGTGGTTGAAAAGTTGAAGTACTTCTGTCTCGGCGGTCAGCTTTGAGCTCTTCAATTGCNGTGTCGCTTCCGGCCATCTCGAAAATCGATCGATAAATGTTAATAAATATCGGTAACCCTCTGAAGGTGGTAAAGGGCCGACGATGTCCACGTTTACATGATTGAAACATTTTTCAGGCTGTTGGTAGTGGCTAATGGCGCTTCTGGTGTGTCTTGAGACTTTAACTCGTTGACATGCGATCCATGCACGCGCCCAATTGCGGACATCTCTTCTCATGCCATGCCAAACAAAACGCGTTTCGATGAGATTGATTGAACCTTTGATGCCCCGGTGTGATAGATTGTGTAATGAGTCAAACACCGTTTTTCTTAGTGATATCGGGATGTAGGGTCTTGAGATATCCGTTGATTTGTCGCAGATTAACTCCATTCCATTTGGGAGGTTTACCTTCTCCAATTTCAGTGAACACTTTTTTGATTCCCACAGATTTCTCAGTTCAGCATCACCTTGTTGAGCTTTAACTAAGTCATCCGTTGAAATTTTGCCTGAAATTGAGAGTGCGCTAATTCTTGAACAAGCGTCCGCAGCTATGTTCTGATGTCCTGCAGTGTACCGTATGTCTGTTGAAAATTGCCCAATAAAATTTAGATGTCTAAGTTGTCGTGGTGTAGCATTGTCATGTCGTTGCTTATATGCATAGGCCAGCGGTTTATGGTCAGTGTATATGGGGAATTCTCGTCCTTCTAACATGTGTTGGAAGTGTTTTACTGCCGTATAAATTGCCAGAAGTTCTCTGTCATATGTCGAGTAATTCTGTTGGGTCGAGGTTAATTTCTTGGACATGAAGCCTAATGGTTCAAGTTTGTCACCACATACTTGATGAAGTGCGGCTCCCAAAGCAAAGTCTGATGCGTCTGTCATCAGCACAAGTGGCAGGTGCGGGGATGGGTGAGCTAATAAGGTTGCTTTAGATAATAATGTCTTAAGTACTTCAAATGCGTCCTTTGTCTCGTCTGTCCATTTGAGTTCTCTTTTGTCCTTCTTCTTGCAGTTTTTGGTCATGTCAAATAATTTGGCTTGTATTTTCGCGGCGTTTGGTAACGAGCGCCGATAAAAATTTACCAAACCCAAGAATCTTTTTAAATCCTGCACGGTTTTGGGTAACGGGTGTTCGCGTATAGCTTTAACTTTTTCAGCCGTTGGTGTAATTCCTTTTGGTGATATTGTGTAGCCTAGGAAGTTAATTTCTGCTTCACCGAAAACACATTTGTTCACATTGATGTTAACTTGTAATTCTTCTAGTCTCTTAAACAGCATTCTAAGGTGGTGTAAATGTTGTTCTTCGCTCTCGGATGCTATCAGGATGTCATCAATATAGGCAAAGCAAAAATCCAAGTCCCTTAGGCCGGAATCAATATAACGTTGAAAGGATTGAGCTGCGTTCCTAAGTCCGAATGGTAGCCTCAAGAATTCAAATAACCCGAACGGTGTTATGACCGCTGTCTTCGGAACATCCTCTGAAGCTACGGCTATGTGGTGATACGCTCTTACCAGGTCGACCTTAGAAAAGATGGCTTTCCCGGCAAGTTGACTATTGAAATCTTGTATGTGAGGTATTGGGTATTTGTCTGGTAGGGTGGCTGCGTTGAGAGCGCGGTAGTCCCCACACGGCCTCCAGCTACCACATTTTTTAGGGACAAGATGTAGAGGGCTTGCCCAACAGCTGCTGGAGGGACGACAAATACCCATGTTAATCATGGTCTGAAATTCCATTTTAGCTACGGCCAACTTGTCGGGAGAAAGTCGACGAGCTTTGGCCGTAACTGGCGGACCAGATGTAACGATGACATGCTGTACATCGCTATCCTTTGGTTTGTAAACAGGATCCTCTTGATGTAATTTAGGAAATTCCTTTAATATGTTTCCGTACTTTTGGTCTGGTGAGAGGATGTGAACGGATTCAAATTTGGTAGAAACTTTGAAACAAGCAGCCGAAATAGATGTGACAGAATCTAAAAGTTTTCTATTTTTGAGGTCTATAAGCAAATTAAAATGGCGTATAAAATCTGCACCGATGATTGCTGTCTGAACATCAGCCAAAACAAATGGCCAACAGAATTCTCTCCGTAACCCTAGATCTAGTTTGAGCATGCGCTCACCATATGTTCTTATTGTAGAGCCATTTGCCGCGAAAAGTACCCGTTTTGATTCGTTTTGTCTGTCTCTATGAGTTGGAGGTATAACACTAATATCTGCCCCCGAATCAATTAAAAAACGCTTACCCGTTCCAGGATCTTCAATGAATAGGCGGCTTGAATTAAATGAGCCAGTAGCGCTTGCCGCGTCCAGCGTTTGGCTCCTTAGTTTTTCCGGCTTCTTGTTGCTATAGTTGCATGGCTTCACACACTTAAAAGCTTCCTTCCCAAATTTCCAATGATAGTAGCAGGTGGGATGTTGTGGTTTGCTCCTTGATCTCGTCCTGCATCGTGGTTGAAAAGTTGAAGTACTTCTGTCTCGGCGGTCAGCTTTGAGCTCTTCAATTGCTTCGATAATGTCTGTCATTTGTTTTTCTACCTTTGAGATGGACGCCTGGTTGCTAGGTTTTGATCCCTGTTGTGTTGAAGTATCTTCCTTTGACTCGATTGTATTCACCGCTGAAGAGTACACGTCTCTAATCTTGTCTGCCATACTCGCTAAGTTGTCCAGTGTACCTTCATTACACGCTAGTATGGGTCTAAAGTGTGCCGGAAGTCTTTCTATAAATATATTTTTTAAAAATTCTTCACTAACTTTATTTTCGGCTAAGCTTCGCATTTCTCGAAGAAGTGTTGTTGGTTTCTTGTCCCCAAGTTCAGTTTCTGTCAGTAATTTCTTTATCTGTGTTCCGTATGAATCCTGAAATTCCGTTATGAGTCGCTTTTTTACGTCCATATAAGGTTCTTTGTCAAAGGTTTGTTGATGATATCTTCTAAGAGTTCTACAATTTCAGTATCTATTGAAGCTAGTACATGGTGAAATTTCGAAGTTTCTGCGGTTCTGTTGCTGATTGTAAATTTTGCTTCAACTTGTCGGGACCATACTTGGGGGTTGCGACGGAAAAACATTGGCAATTTTATTCCGACCCGCGCTATTTCCACGCTTTGAGAAATATCCTGGGGTGTAAGGATGTCTTCGTTTTCTGTCTGGCACTTTGATGAAGTTTGTGCAGTCATAATATTAGTTTTTATTCAAAAATTTTATTTCTAATACTTTCCGAATTTATGACAGATTTTAATTTTGATTTTGAAATACGTAAAAATTTAACTTTTTGACAGATGTATAAAAAAATTATTGAACTGTTGAAAAAGAAATGAAACTAACTTACGCGAGTCACTGTTCGGGGTCACCTGTTGTGGATGCGTGTAATCTTAGAATCTAAAATTGGAACACTAATAAAATTCACTTTCCAGATTCGTGTCTGTAAACCCACTAATTTTATTTGACATAAATAAATAATTAGGTAAATAACAAAACAACATGCCAACTCAAAATTATACTAAAAGTGGTATCCACAAATTAAAGCATTGACAAAAAATTGAAATTATAGTTGTTTTCCTTAGAAAAGGCACGTAGTTTTTTTTTCAGAATTATATTTGCTAAGTGATGCTTCTTTAGATTGTCACTACCCTATATTTATTTAGAATATAAATTACTTTGTCTAACCAACTATTATGACAAAGGGATGCTTAGTCCATTGTACTTAAGTACAAAGGGATATCATACTTCAGTTTTTATAAGAGGAGTAAAAGTCTGAAGAAGATCATTCCGTACACCTTCTTTAGATTGTTACTCTCATCAGTTTTTTTATTTTTATAAAAGGAGTATAAATCTAAAGAAGCACCTGCTAAATTTTTAAACAGTGCATTAAAATATTACAAAATTATGAAATTTTTTTCCTTTTTAAAATGTCTAATTGACTTCACTTCTAACTTTACCATCATAAACACAGATAATACTGACTCAGAGTTACCTGGATTTTGGTCTACATCTGTGGTATCCCTGACAGGGGAAGCAGGTTCTTGAGGAAGGGTTTACCATCTATGTTTAATTAGGTGACTAACGCATTATTGTCATATGATCCTGTAAGGACACTAAACTCTTATTTGTACAAAGTGGTGCACCCACAGGGCTAAAGCCCCCCCCCCCAAACCCCCTAAGGAAATATACAGACTTATTAAAAAATTATTTACTTTTACAAAATACAATTGTATATAAGTAATTCATATAAGATAATCTACATAGTCCAGTCGACAGGTATAAAAATTTAGGGTCTACCTTGCAAAAGGTCATAAAAACTTTTTTCTTTTTTTATATTGTATGTACCTAGACATTAGTTAAAAACCCAAGTTTTCGACCTCCTAGACCCTGTGCTAACCCAGAGGGGGGCCAAAATATGCAAAGTTTTAGTTTTTTTTTTTAGTTTTTTCTTTATAACTCATTACCTATATGTCTTGGAAAAAAATTGTTCGTATCTTTCTTGTAGAGCACTAAAGTTGCAACAATTTTTATTCACCACATTTTTTCCTAAACCCTATACTTTCCAAAATATAGAGCTTCAAAGATGCAATATTATTTTTAAAATATAAAAAATAACATCTTTTCTGAGGACGAAAGGGTCTATTTTTGTTATCCCGCCCCTCCCAGTTAGATTTTTTGGGTATTTACTACGTATGGAAGTACAAATAGCCACCACTAACCACAATTAATAACCACTGGTAACCAATACTAACCGCCACTAACTATCAATAAACTTAATTTTCGGGTTTTTTGTTCATCCTTTCTTGTAGAGTATTAAATATGCAACAAATAAAAATAATTAAATATGCATTTTATATTTCACATTTTTTTTTAAAATCTATATTTTCCGAAATATAGAGCTACAAAGATGCAATATTTTTTGAAAATATTAAAAAAAAATCTTTTCTGAGGGCGAAAAGGGTCAATTTTTTGCTATCCCTCCCTCACACAGTGATTCTTTGGGTATATCCTACATATGGAAGTACAAATAACCACCTCTAACTTCCGCAACTAGGGTTTTGCAGTTATTTAAAAAATAATATTGCATCTTTGAAGCTCTATAATTCGGCAAGTATAGGGTTTAGGAAAAAAATGTGTTTTATCAAAATTGTTGCAAATTTAGTGCTCTAAAAGAAAGATACGAACAATTTTTTTCCAAAACATATAGGTAAAGAGTTATTAAGAAAAAACTTAAAAAAAACTAAAACTTTGCATATTTTGGCCCCCCTCTGGGTTAGCACAGGGTATAGGAGGTCGAAAACTTGGGTTTTTAACTAATGTCTAGGTACATACAATATTAAAAAAGAAAAAAGTTTTTATGACCTTTAAATGTACTTGTCGACTGGACTAACACAATTATTTAAAGAAAAGGGAAATTGTTCAAATTTCATTCTTCATCGAGATTAAGAATTGTATAATAAAACATTACTTAAAGAACATCTTCTTTATATTATAATATCTATCGCCTTTATTATTAACATTCATTTTTAATTTTTTTTAGGTCCAGCTACTGAAAGCCTAAAAATTAATCATGTAGACAGTTTACTAAAGACAAAGGCACAGTTTTCGTCCTTGCCGTTAGAAGTGAAAATAGAAATTAAAAAGTTAGGGCCACATCATCCTAAGGATTTTGAGCTAGTTGTAACATACGATAAGTATAAGAGACATTTTAATACGTCATGGTTCCACAAAAAGGCGTAGTTGACTCCAAGTGTTAAAAAACAAAGTCTATTTTGTTTTTACTGTTTATGTTTCGGTGATGATGGTTGTGGTAGTGATCGCTACATTTGGACAAAAGTTGGCTGTAGAGATCTTAAACACTTTAGTGAGAAAATAAAGAAACACGAGGAAAGTAGCACTCATTTAAATAGCTTCATTAACTATAAAACATTTGACACTGTTAATGTTGCAGCTCTAATTGACAATCATGTTAAAATATCTATTGAAAAGCATAAGCAAGTAACAAAAACCAGGCATGTCCTTAGCAGGTTAATAGACTGCCTAAATTATTGTGCAGCACACGAAATAGGCCTTAGGGGACCCACAGAAACACAAGACTCTTTGATTCGTGGACATTTTTTAAGCTTGGTGTCAATGGTAGCCGATTTAGACAGTGTTCTTTTAGACCATTTAAACCATTCTTCTGAGGCTAAATACACATCACACGATATCCAAAATGAATTATTAGACTGTATGTATAGTATATATTTAGAGGAGCTTAAAAATGACATAAACAATGCTGAATTAGTCTCTGTTCAAGCTGACGAAACTACAGATATTTCTTGTAAGAGCCAATTTGTTATTGTATTTCGTTATATTAAAGGAAGCAATCCCGTAGAAAGATTTGTCAGTTTTGTCAAAGTACATCATCACACCGGGCATGGACTTTTTGAGGTTCTAAAAAATAACTTGGAACCATTCAATATCAATAACAAACTCATTGCACAAACTTATGACGGTGCTAACGTAATGAGTGGGCACATGGGAGGTGTTCAAGATTTAATGCAAACAATTTTTAAAAATGCAAAGTTCGTACATTGCTACGCTCACCAGTTGGAACTTGGTCATAAAAAATGCCTGCAGTAACATCAAGCCAGTTAAGTTATTTTTAGGGTTTTGTAGATACTTCTCAAAACCCTTATGCCGAGGGTGATGTGTCCGTCTGTCCGTCGCTCTTTGGTTCATAGGGCCCGAACCGTTCAAGCGAAAGAGTTGAAATTTGGAACACTGGTGCAACTTTTTGACCCAACCACAGGAAAAATATACAGAAGTGCATAATTAGATTTGCGCATGCGCAATTCAAAAAAATGTGGTAAACTCAAAAATTTACATTTTTTTAAATTTTTGAGTGGGGTATCAAATGAAAGCTGCTGAAGAGTAGAACACAAATATATATATGCTTTTTTAAATTTTGCATTCCTTATAGGGGGAAAAAATCAAAATATACCCAAAAAAAATTTTCCCCCCCCCAACCACTATAGATCGGCTGGTGCTAAAATTTCGAAATAATTCATGCTAATACCTTATATTAGGGCGATGATATTTCCGGGAGTTCATTCAAAGATTTTAAAAATTGTCAATTTTGTGCGCAAAAATTTGGGGTGCGCCCAAAATTTTATTTTTTTAAAATTTTGAGTTGGGTATCAAATGAAAGCTGCTGAAGAGTAGGACTCAAATATATATTTGCTTTTTTAAAATTTTTTATTCTTTAAGGTTTTTATAAGTCAAAATATACCCAAAAAAAATTCCCCCCCCCCAAACTTTATATAATGGCTGGACCTAAAATTTTGAAATAATTCATAGTTATACCTTATGGTGGGGCGATGAAAATTTTCATAAAAATGTAATTTATCTTGTCGTTAATACCGATAAAAACATTGTGACCTCCCGGGGGATCGAACCCGGAACCCTTTGGATCGAAGACAAAATAATCATAATTACATAACGGGTGTGCTAATTCATCTACAAAACCCTAAAAAGTACTTGGGGCAAGTACTTCCCTGTGATTTTTTTTGCTAATATTACTGGATTTTCTAGTTTTTTTTCGGCTTCACCGAAACGTATGGACGTGCTGAGGGAAATATGTGATAAAGTTTTACCAACTGTACCTCAAACACATTGGAGTGTGATATGGCTTTTAATGATATTAAACAACTATTCATGAAAGAAATCGAATTGACTCACCCAGATTTTAACAAAGAATTTTTTGTTCACGCCGATTCTAGTGGTAAGGCACTTGGCATTAGTTTAAGTCAGCTTGACTCACAAGGAAATCTTAGGCCTATTGCTTTAGCTTCAAGATTATTAAGACCATGTGAATTAAATTACTCTATAACTGAATTAGAATTATTAAGTTGTTTTTGGGGAGTAAAAAAATTTTATACTTGGCTAGCTTTTACAAAGTTTTATATTGTAACTGACCATAAGGGTCTAATTTATATTAATTCATGTAAAAATCCAACGAACCGAGTTAGTAGGTGGATTCAGTTCTTACAATACTTGAATTTTGAATTTGTGTACATTCAAGGAAAAGATCAAAAAGCAGCAGATGTTTTAAGTAGGGCCATTGATAGTGTAAATGAGAATTCAAATTCTTCATATGTTTTAAATCAAGTAACGCAAAGCAATCCTTTTGAATTTCTAAATATCATTGATGAATATCAGGAAAATGATGAATTCTGTAAAAATATTAGAGACAACTTGGTAGATTTCAGTAATTATGAGCTTATTAGAAATGTGTTGTATATCAATAACCAGTCTGGAAAAAAATTAGTTATACCTGAGAATATTTTATACAAGTTTATTATGGCGTATACATGAGGAGTATGGCCACTGTGGTATACAAAAATGTTATGAAATGATAAAAGAAGATTTCTATTGTAAGAATTTAAAAAAAAAAGAATACATAAAGAACTTAGATGCTGTCATATATGTAAAATAAGTAAAGATGCTAATAGAATTAGGCCGATCGGCCACCAGAAGCTGAGCGGAGTGAAGCTTAGTGATGCTCTTTCAGGTGGTAATATCATTTATCATTCTAGCTTAATTAGCTCCAATGATATTGCCAATTTATTAAGTCTAAGTCACGTTTTAGAAAAAAANCTTTATCAATCAATACAATCTTGAAATTCTTCTTATTAGTAGGGACTTTCTCTATAATGTCATGAGATTTTTATGATACTTTGTCAATAAAAGCTTTAAATTCTCATATTTTTTGATATTTTCTCCGTCAAGATAACTATCGATAAGGATACACTGCATGGGATGATGTCTTATCAAGTTATTTAATTTGTTAAAATTACTAAGATTCCGTGAGTTTTCAAATTCCACTTTGATTTTATTTAAACAGACTAATTTCATTTTAAATAGACGCTTTGATTTGTAAACTCATGGAAACATAGTTAATGTCTTTATTGTCAAGTAGTACTGGATATGATTTTATATTAAGTAAAAACCTCTGAATTCTTTTAAGTTTAAAAACGTTATTCATAAACTGTAGAGGCTTTGGATGAATACTGCCATTGTAGTACAACCTTTANATTTTATGCTGTTTGTTACGCCAGCAATGCATGAGCGTATTGCGGGCTCCAAAGTGCATACCTGTGCCCCAATATGTATAGCTGGGCCCAAAAAAATATAATAGTTATCAAAAATAAAATGATCAATAACAAAAGAACGATACTGGGTTTTTTTTTGACAGATGTCTATTTTATTAAAAACTGACTATACATAACACCAAAACAACGACTCTAGCGCATTCCTCAGATTTCCATGACTTCTTGTTCTTGGTCGACCTTTAAGATAAATATCATTTAAAAATAGTTCAAACTTGTTTTAATCATTAGTGATGCTAATTATACCCTGTAGAATTGGTTATAGATGGAATTGTTTGTGATTTGGATCCTTGAGGGGGGAAGAGAAAGAAGACTAACAATGCTTCATACTAGGTGGTTACGTTTTAGCTACTTGAACCATTTTCAAGCCAAAAAATATAATTGTTTATCGTAAGAGAGACCTAAAAAAAATTAAGGAATTTAGAAAATGACCTATGTGTAATTTTACACTTAATTTATGTTATTTACTTGTGTTTTATTCTTACTTAATGTTTATTTCTATTATTATAGGAGTAGCAGGAGGGAGAGGTATGGGACGAGGTGGCGCACCGCCAGGAGAAACTGCGCCAGGACAACCAGGCCTATCTCCAAGACCACCTGCGCCATTTGTACGAAGCAACAGAGCCCGACGTNTTTTTTTATACCGTGCATTGCGGGTTTAATATAACTATTGGAATTTAAGGGGCAATTTTATTTTTATTTTTTTTACTAGATTTCGTGAAAATGGAACTACCCCTTATATCTTGATGTACGCTTGTGTATTGCGGGTTTAATATAACCAATAAAGTTTTGACAGCGTGGGAAAATCCGTGGGGAGCCAATGAGAAGTCAGGATTTCGAATTCTTGAAGGTCTAGCCAACTAGGTTAACAGTTAAAAGTTCTACAAAATCCTCTATCTTATCTATGCGCGTACTTCTAAACACGTAATAAAAGAAATTTCCGAAATGTTTTCCGATATAGGTAAAGATTTTTCTATTGGTTGTTATATGATCATCCGTAAACACACTTTTAGCTTCGTTATATAATTTATGAGCGTATGTTAAAGGGTCTATTTGTCCGTGATATTTTCCATATAAAATCCTACCTCTTATCTGCTCCTGAACATTCTCACTCCAATATCTTTTTTTAAATTTTATTACAAACAATTCCCACGCGATATCTTCCTCAACAGAATATAACCAATGTTCGGCAGATCCGGTAAAAGAACTTTCTAAAATATATCTATAATCTCCTTCTAATCCATTCCTAGTGATATATTTGTCTAATTTATTTATGAAAATTAAGGGACCATTAAGTTCGGCACTTTCTTCCATCAAAACGATATAAAAACCTTTCCACATTACTCTGACGAGATACATTTTACTAGCTTCACTCCTAACAAGACTATCCCTAGTTACTTCAACACTGGTATTACATTTATTTTGTTTTAATTCTTTAACTTCTTTTGACAATTCTTTAATAGTTTCTAATAATTGGAACATTACATCATTATTACATTGATTCATGTTGTGACTCTGTTCAACATTCACTTCAAGTTCAAACTTATTTATACTTTCGTTAGATGCACTAAGATTAGTATTATTTTTAGTCATTGTTCTGGTTACAACCATTAATATAACAAAAAGAAAAAAGGTTCATACAAATAATAATTGCTTTAAATTAATAATAAAATTTGACTTTCAAAAAAAAATTTTTTTTTTTTAAAAAATTACGTAAAATTTTTCTAAGTTTTTTTTTTAAAATTATATTTAAATTTAAGTTGGGCCAATTTCAAAAAGTCCCTGTGACGGGTAGCCAAATACGGCGTCCTCCCTGTTCATACGTGGAGTAAAATGGAGAAAATTTGGGTAGCAAATTTTTTATCAAATAAAATAAATAACATTTTAGCAAAAATAAGATTTTTATTTTAATAATTATTTTTCTTTTTATATAAAAAAAATTCTTATAACATATTTCTTTAATTTATTTATTGCGGTAGAGATTAGGCTTT
>KZ651065.1:764225-775637 GCA_001010745.2 Gerris buenoi
ACAATGTTAAACTTTTCTTTATTTAAAATTATTTATTAAACTTGTACATACTCATATTTATTACTTATTTATTTATATGAACCCTTTATGAAATTAAGTTACAAAAAAAATATTTTATCCGAAGATTATACGAGTGAAGCTCAAAAAAAAAACAAAAAACAGATGAATATCTGTTGAAATGAACTATAGCGTCCTATATGGTGACGGTTAAACTTTTGGAGGGAAAATCCATCCACTTCCTAACTTGGTAAAAATTTTCTAATTGTTGGTTGACGACGAATTTACTTTGCAATCGATGAGATTAGCAATGCAACATTACTACGAAGCTGTAGTACAAGAAACTCAAAGCTGACGAATTCTCAGTATAAGTATCTGAGCGTCATGTGGAAAACGTGGTACATGAACTTAAAGAAAAAGGTAAGTTATGCGCAGAGTGATTTTTCTAAAGTAAATGCCGTAAAGTTAAGCGTCGTAAAGTAAGAAAAGGCCGATTTAGCATCGGCAAAAGTCGCTCGACAAAAGAAATATTTTGAGTAAAATTATATATTGAAGAAGTTATTTTTGTGACTCCCACGAGTCGTAACTCAAAGATATAAGAGTTAGACTACATAAACACAGGTTCAAAGCATTTTAACATCCTGCCGATGGACTCTCCACACAGACGTCTTCCCTGTTCAAGATACGCTGGCTAAGTGCCCCCAAAACCACGCTGCACCAAATACCTCCAAATTTAAAGGTTATGCACTACGTGCATGTCTATAAAAAAAATAACGTCCAGTTCTGACGTCATATACAAAATACCAACATTTAAATCAGATACGAAAAAGTAAATTAAGACTTATAAAAATTAAGGGGTTCATTTACATTTCCTAACTTATAATTATAATTATTATTACATATGTGTTTATATAAATATATGTGGTAAAACTCAGGTTACCACAGTCTCTTAACTTTTTCGCTTTCTTGACAGGCCCTGCTACACTAGATAGGAGCTTATCTAGAAGGAAAGGCGATACTTTTGTAAAATTTTGGTCGTCACATCGTTTTACGATTAAAAATGTATATTTTCGTTTACCTAGTGTTGGCGGTGAAATGTCTAGGGCTAGATTCTGCTGTGGTGAGCTAGTTCTAAGACGTTTACAAGTCTTAGATGGTGAGCTATTCATTTCAAACCCTCCTCCAGGGTCTGGAGGGCTGCAATGCAGCATTACATGACAACTGTCAAAATGTAAATATTGTTTTTATTAAATTATAAATATATGACTAAATGAAACTTACTTTCACAGAATATGTATTCTTCTCTTTGAGAACGACCTTATCTGCTGGTACTATGTTCTCTTCTCTTCAATGTAATATATATTTAACACTCGATATAATAGTTTTTCACTCAAAAAAAGATTTCTTTTTTTTTTGACACCTCTCTACCTCCAATTTTTTATTATCAATTTAATTATTTATCTAATTATTTGTTAAATTATAAACGTTAAGTTAAGAACACCTTCTTAATTTATAAGATGAATATCGCTGTGGTGGATTTTTTTAGGTGTCAGAAAAAAACGAAACGACGATTTAAAAAGTTTAGACCCTGACTATGATCATCTTCAGTCTTTATTTTCTAAAACAACCAAAATATAATGTAAATTTCTCATATCCTCTAAAATAGAATTACATATTTTTTTATATTCCTTAATTACAATAATCTAAACATAATATAAATTGATTAGTTTAACTCACTTGTGAAGTCATTAATAAAATTGAATAATCTAAGAGTATTAACTTCGACCCAATTCATATGGTTAGGCATCAAATTATTGTTTTTAAAGAACTGTAGATATGATCTTCTACTATCAAATTTGCATTATTTTATAATGTTGGCTACATTATAAAATTATATAAATCTAATAGTAGATCATATCTACAGTTCTTTAAAAACAATAATTGTATTCCTAAACATATATGAATTGGGTCAAAGTTAATTAGTTTAAATTTTTCAACCATCAAGATTCAATTTCATTAATGATTTCACAAGTGAGTTAAACTAATTAATTTATTAAAAATGTTTAATAAAGCTGTTGAATCAGGATCCATGAATTTGGAAATGCTACCTTGATCAAAGTGAGCTCACAACCCACAATCTTCTGAGAGTACAATAAAAATTCTTTAAAAAAATCTAGTAATCATATCTTTCAAAATAGTTATTGCAAGAAAAAATGTTGAAGAAACAAGGAAGGGTAAAATAACTCATATCAATGAAAAAAAAAGTATGAAAATAAAATAAATGTTTATTACAATTGGACAAAAATACATTTCTCTTTCTCTATCGTTGTAACTGACTTGAAAATAATATCTTTTATAGAATATATATTGTAATTCTATACAGTTAATTCAAAATATATAAACAAGTATACTTATGGACGGAATTATAGTAGCAGTGTCATAAATTTTATAAAATAAAAAATTACTAAAATAGTCATAAAAATAAACAAATTACATTTTTTAAGAACTTTAGTTTTAAAACTTTTAAGAACTCTCGTATTTGCTTAATCATTTAAAAAAGGTATACTCTACTTACTATTAAATCAAATAGCTAACTTAATTATTAAACTAATAGCAGTTCCAATGGCATTTAATTCAATTATAAGTGTTCGAAATATTTTTACTTAGCAAATGAGAAACCATTCTAATTTCATTTTAAATATAAAACATTTCAATTGATGTAAATATATATTATTTGATTTGAAGCAGTGTTCTAATAAATGGATAATCTCTTATTCATAATAGCACTAAATAACAGGTAGTAAAAATACATGGTAAATTAATGCTAATTAGAGCCTAAGTTGTGCCAAATCATAAGTTACACCTGAATACTTAAAGGAAAAAAAAGGGAAAAATTTAAACATGATAATGTTACTGAAGAAGTGTAGCTACAACAAACACGATGCACTTTTGATCCAGGTACAGAAAAATTGATTTGATTATAATACGTTTACAAATAAACTAACAGAGTTAAAACATAAATCACTTAATGACACAACGTAGCTTTGCTATTAATCAGAGGCACCATTAAGATTCAAATAAGGAAAAAGCACTAAGGTAGGAAAATAATCTGCAGCAGTGGATCACATGACAGAATGAACAATATTCACCATAGACAGGGATTTCCAATTATAGAGATACCTTTTATAAAAAAAAAACTCTGTAATAGAACACTTTCTATTAAGCAAATAATTAAAAAGAACAATTTCTCAAACGTATATCCTCAGAATTTCAATCTGGTTCTACTGATTATATTTCATTGAAATCCACTGTACAAAGATAGAAATAATGGTATTTCTTCTGATTGTTACTCCCCTCTGTTTTTTTTATATAAGGGAGTAACAATCTAACTAGCTGAAAGAATAGTCATGGACAGAAGAACAGTGCTGCAATTTGTAGTAGGCTCTAATTTATCGCAAATATCTTAAAGGAAATCAGAAAAAATTAATTACTGAATAAAATGAATTTTCTGTACAGCTAATATTTTTTATTAAAAAAAAAAATATGTACATTACTTTTTATAGAGGTTCCACCGTAGTAATACTATTTTATATGTACTACTATCCTCTTAAAAATTTGAAAAACCCTAGTTAAAAAAAAATTTATGTTATTTGCAAATAATTTATTTATATGATTCAATTTAAAATATCATTCTTAAACAAAGATTCAGTCAATTTTGAATATAATAAAAATTAATGAACACCAGTTTTAGCAATTTTATGATGTTAAAATGTTAATTATTAATTTTGGTTTATTCCGGTTGTAAAAATAATTCAATGAGTAAGTATCATCTTAATATTATAATTCAAGTATAGTATATATAATTCAGTAAGATTTGTGACAAAAAATTACAATAAAAATTACTGTTTTCAATGTATTGTAATTTTATGATTTTGTGCAATTTACAAGCTTATTGTTTTCTAGACAAAATAATAATCAAAACAAAAAATAATATAAAATAAACAATGAAAATATAAACTAATTTATTTCTTTTATAAATCAATTACAGCATTTTGGAAGGCCAGCTTCATTGTTTTATTCCATTATAACTCAATTATGCATTCTTCTTTTTCATTAATCTTTTTTTATCATTCTAATATAAACAAAAACAATATTTCATATAATATAATTTTTTCAACGATTAATATTTTTTAAGTTTATAAAAATATTTCATCTAACTTTATTTAATCAATTTCTTTATATTTTATTATTTGTTAAATATATATATATATTATACAAAAAAAATATATGATAAAAATATAACAATAACTAAACAATTTTGTTGTTTAAAAAATAAAATATTTTACAGAATTTAAATACATAATCATTTTATACAATAAATATACTGAGCAAAGTCATTTTATGCTTTTATAATTCTTGTTTTCATCTTTGTTTATATTGTAAAGATGAGTGTGACAACTTATGCTTGAAATCGTCAAAAAATGTATGTCAAATAATGACGTAGTAATGTCTGCTCATTGATCATTGGATGCTCTCTCTGAAAAAAAAAAAAAAAAAAAAAAATCAATAAATAATAATAATAAATCTGTAGTCAAAAGTAAAAAGGCGTTAAGTACAAAACTGTCAAATTTTTTAATTTACTTTTTGAATGATGAGATATCTGATTTTAGTATAAATAGCTTACACGTATGTATATCATTCAATACCTTCATGCTATTGTAATATAATCAAACTGTAGTGGTTAGTTATTAAAATATACTTAATATAAAATTGAAATAACAGTTATTATAGCTTATTAATGCTGATAATACATTATTAATGAACAACATACAAATTATTATAAAACCTCTTAAATTTTATGAATTTTGGTCTAAAGGAGTTAATTCAGGGTTTTTTTCCCCCCCAAATTTATGATAATACGTAGCTGTGTGTCAAAGGAATAATGATGTACGCTTGTGGATCCTACACAGTATACTTTGAAGAAGATGGGGATTGCATTATATAATCTGGAAGTATTCACAATTTTTTTTTAGAGAATTCTTCAAAGTTTGTTTTTGCTCTCTTGAAAGTTGCATTTTTGGACTTAATGCCTTATTTCACTGCATAAATATATTTATAAATAAAAAATAATCAAAAAAACATTAGGTAGGGCAATTGCATTATTTGATGAAGTGCATAGTAGCTCTTATAAATATCACTCTTGGAGGAAGTGTGTAGTATATTATCTAAGCCTAAAGATATAGAGTTCTGCCATTTATTGGATCCTACTCTACAGTTTCAAATTGAGACCACTCGAATATAATAGCTAGAGGTATTACCTATTCGGGAAGGTTTCAAAGTGCAAATACAATTGATTTGTTTTCTTTCATAAACTAATGAACATTCAAAGTTGATTTGTTTAGTTTTAAAGTTGAATTTTTAAAAATAGAATGATCCCTTCGAAAAGCCGTGATCATATTCTGTGTATGGGAGGTAAAGGGTACTATCTCCATTTTTTACGAAATTGAGGTTTTAACAGTTTCCTATTTATTTTTTCCCCCTTTTTTAGCGGTACAAGGCACTATGTCCTAAAACTAAAACTCACGGATTTAGACAATAGGAAAAAGCACTATGAACCAACATGCTGGGGAGGTAAAGAGCACTATTTGGACATGTAGGTGTTTACCTCCAGAGAATTAAGAATAAGTTAGCACTATGTCCAGATAGTGCCCTATACCCACTCCACTTTGTAGAGTGAGAGAGCAACTAGTCTTATCAGTATGGCCTTGCGCCTTGCCTTGTTAATTAATATTAAAAAAAAAAAGTAAAAAAATCATTATCAAAATAGCTCTCCTGAAAAATTTACAATTTGGCACATAGTGCCTTTTACCTCTGATACACAATATAAATTTCTCTATATAGATATTATGTATGGATTAATTTTGTATTGTTCCTTAAAAATATTTTTAAATTACTTTTTATGTAAAATAATGTACTTAGTGATTAATTTTTAATTTGATAATGTGTCATCACTAGAGTTCGGATTTTGCATATTTGCATATTTTTTTTTTATTGTCCCAATTGATTTTTCTTTACGAATTATGATGTTTAGAATGCACTAGGTCACTTTAAATTCAAATTTAAAATTGCATATTTTGGGCATTATTGCATATAATTGCATATTTCCGGCATAAGTGCATATTATTGAATATTTTCGAATAAATATTCTACTTTTTGAGAGAAATTTCTACTAAGGTCCATATTTTATATCATGTTTCTGGTCAAACATATATTATCTAGGTACCAAAACCCTTTTGAATATTAGAAGTCATTCACTGTGTAACTGTGCAAGTACGTGTCTTAAGCTTCTGCCAGGACAGGGGGTTTACCAGTCCCTACTGGTTGATACCCTAAGAAGGTTTGTTTTCTTGTTTTTCGACTTAATCCCGGACAAAGCTACCGCTGACGATTTATATATAGAGTGCTGCCCTTATTATCGGATTAAAATAACTTCGTTAACCAAATGAATGCACAACACCTGCATTAGAGTATTACACTAAGGTCAGAGGGCTTCGGAGATTCGGCAAATTAGGCCATCCCAAAAGCAAAGAGTGCCCTTAATTCAGAGATTGGCATTTATTAAAGCTTATTTCAGGGACCTTCCAAATATAATTGAAAAACTGGGTCCGATTAGGGGAAGACTTAGACAAAAAATGGACGTAGTTCTCCACCGTAATCCGGGCTGGACCACTGTGGAGAACGTCACCCGCATCCTGGAAGGGGCGGAGGGTAGAGACGAAATAGAAGCTGACGTCGCTGCCCTAAAATATATTCCAGTAGTGTCGTGCGACGTTGTATTGAGAGAACGTTTTCACGTTTAAAAATGGTTCTTTCCGACCGCAGACGAAATTTTAAGATTACAAATTTAGAGGAAGTCTTAGTAGTTCAGACAAATTTTCTTACTGTTTCCTAAATTTAAGTAATTTATTAAAAATGCATTGTAAAATAATGGTAAATTTTCATTGTTTTTAAAATATATTATATAAAATAAATGCATTTTTAAGTGCATATATTAGGAATAAGTGCATATATTTGAGATAAGTGCATATTGGAGTGCATATATTTGGGATAAGTGCATATTTGAGTGCATATATTTGGGATAAGTGCATATTTTAGTGCATATATTTTTGGGATAAGTTGCATATATTATTTGCATATTTCGCAATTTTCATATTTCGCAATTTTCATATGCATATATTGAGGTTTTTAAGTGCATATCGATCCGAACTCTAGTCATCACATTATTCAGTGAACGTAATTAACAAAGCAATGTTTATAATTTTGTTTTGTATTGAGTTTTACTTCCTCCAGTGGTATTTATTAATTATTATAATTCAGTTAATGGTATCACTATGTCTGGGTCCCAAAGTGATAAAATTAAGCTAATTGTCTAAAAATGATTCTGTTTGACTGCAGCAGGTTTATACTTTTAGAGAAAAATTATCGTCTTACAGCAGCCTATTTGGCACTGGCCTAATATCTAGTGCAGGGGCAAGTTATTAGGGTCATAGATTGCACTTACTCCAATGGAAAGGGAAAGTGCAAGATATTAGTGTTTAATTTGCTCGTAGTTTATAAATATTTCACACTGATCATTTCTGATCCTGGCATCTGTAGATTGGGATAAATAAAGTGGTGGACTTACGTCTGTGTAGATTCATATATTGTCTAATAAGTCTTGATATTTCATGGGCCTGGTCAGTCTGTACTCGAGCTACTCTTTGCTGGAAAAGATTTCCGCACTTCATCTCGAGGTAGGTGATACCGGAGTCACCTCTAAGCTTGCGACTCGAAATCACCTCTTGGTAGGGCACAGTTGAGACTGGTTCATGTGTTGCCAAATCGAGGAAGTGAACACCCTGTCTGTTGAGGGCTAGGATCTGCTGGTCACCTCCTCGTTTTACTGCGAAGAAACTAGATCCAAACAGCATCCAACCACTTAGGATGTCTAAACATAACAGTTCAAAAATTAATAAAAAAATTATAATATAATAGTAGAAACTACTAAAATTTAAAGAAGGTATTGTCAGGAGTAGGAACTATGATTAAGATGTCTTTCCATTCTCAATTTTTCAGGTGTTTTTGAGGCGTTTTGATTTTAAGGTATTAAAGGCCCTCTCATGTGTTGTATTTGAGATTAACTCGATTCCCTTGATCTGAGATTGTGCTGATGTGTACATTATAGTCAATACTTTTATCTTCAGAGTGGATTTCACTTTTTTGTTTTACTATTATCTTTAGATAATTTATGTTTTATATTAGAGATTTTTAATTTATTATTATTATTATTTTTTTTTTAAACTTACCTAATACATTGGCTTTAGCCTGTATACTGGGCATTTGCTGAACTTCAGACCATTGTCTTTGAACCATCTGAACCCACTCGGGAGGTTTGATATCTCTCAAGCCGAGGACTGGCTTGGGAAGCAGGAACTTAGTTTCCTTTATACCAGGTGGATGTGTCATGTCTGCAGCACGATGAAGCAGTGCAGCCAACTTGCACATCTCAAACTGAAACAGAAAATTTAAGTTTAATCATTATTATTAAAAAAACTCTCTTTATGTGTTAATAGATTTTTCAAATAGTGCACTTCTTATCTCACATTTCAAAATAATGGATTCATAATAAAAATATCTTTAAAGCCGCTTTCATTATGGAAGAATAGCGAGGACTAATAAAATTATAAGATAAAATTATTATTACAAATTTGTAAGGGAAAGAAAAAAATGAATTACCGTAACTTCCTGAGGTACTTGTTCATTAGGCATGATGAGAAGGAGGCCTTCTAAGTAATCTGGAGCGATCTGGTTAAATAGAACCTGAACGTAAAGCTGATTTTCCAACCTTAGTGGGAAATGCCAAACAGATCGGCAGAATATCAAGTAAAACACCTGAAACAATAATACATGTAGGTAATTATTGCTGTAAAATTGTATTAAAAGAACACATATGACCTTTCCTGATGGTGTCAATCAGCAAAAACTTGACTTTAAATAGAAGAAGGATTGACTGATGTAGCTTAGAACATTGTAACAATAAAAAAAATGGAGCAACCATTCACTCTTAAGATGTCGGGGTTGACAAAATCTCCGATACAATCTTCCAGAACATTTAGATTTCTTTAATGATAACATGTTGGATATAAATTTGTAATTATTTCAATATAAAAAGGGAAGATGTTTGTGTACCTGATGGTTTTTATGTAATTCTGTGGTAACATCAAGTATATACTCCTCTCTGGCTAGAGGCATGGTGAAGGCATCTCCCTCTACGATGCAGTACAGAGAATATTCCTGTGCTTCTATGTTATCGCTAACTCCTATGAGAAGACACATCTCTCTCACTACATCATCAACTACTGTAGTACTCTTGGTATGAACAACCTGTAACAACCAATAAACTTTATATTAATATCATTCACATAAAATACATAAAGTAGAATCTCGATAGTACGAGCTCCAATAATCCGAATCAAAATAGATTTCACGGAAAGAAGGTGGCAGAGTAACTTCATTGAATTAAACACAATTAAGACAGGACAGTGTTCGTAAAAATGGATCCGTATGATTTCATGGAATTCCTTTCCTATTTGAGCAGCTGTGTATACATTCAAATTCAGGGAAGCCTATTCATTTATTTCTTTTTCTTCAGTTTTAAGTAAGATTGAAAACTGAAAGCATCGCGTAACATTTTTATACTGAATAAACGAAAACATTCCGAACTTCCTTTAGCTGAGAAAATAGCTATAAAATGTGTTGTTGCGTAGATAAACTGGAAACAATTGCTTGGGGAGTTAGGTGGGTTACATTGGGTAATTGGAAACAGATTAGGATGAAATTATTAGAAAGCCTAATGAAAATAAAATATGAATGTAAGTATTATTTTTCAATAAATAGTTAAAAAGTAGATTCCCAAATTCACATTTTTCATATTCATTTTTTACGATTTTGGTAGCATTCATACTACGGAATGATTAAATTTTAATTTAAATCAAATTATAATTATTATTAACTACGGGAAACAGTCAGAGAAAAACAAGCTCCAGCGCCGGGGTTTGAACCCGGGCCTCTGTAATTAACTACGGGAAACAGTCAGAGAAAAACAAGCTCCAGCGCCGGGGTTTGAACCCGGGCCTCTGTATTTCCAGTACAATGCTCTAACCAACTAAGCTACGTGGGAGAATCATTTTCTTCTGACGTTATTGATACCTTGACCCGATTTTAAAGCTTTTAATTTTCCACTAAGTCTAAGGAGTCAACATTAGTGACATAGAACTAGACCGAGAAATATCGCTTATAATTGAGCTGAGCGAAGCGAAGCTCTTATACTACACTTTGCATTTTTTCGGATGCATACTCCTCCTGAACGGCTGAACCAATCCACACAAAATTCGGCACGGTCAAAGTGACCAACCACAGGAAGGTATAAATCTAAAATGGTCCAAATCGGTACACAGGGGTACGAGGTACAGGGTACAAACGTTTTCTCCTGAACGGCTGAACTGATCCACACAAAATTCGACACGGTCATAGTAACCAACCGCAGGAAGGTATAAATCTGAAATGGTCCAAATCGGTACACAAGGGTACAAGGTACAGGGTACAAAAGTTTTCTCCTGAACAGCTGAGCCAATCCGCACAAAATTCAGCACGGTCATAGTAACCAACAACAGGGGGTTCAAACCCCGGCGCTGGAGCTTGTTTTTCTCTGACTGTTTCCCGTAGTTAATAATAATTATAATTTGATTTAAATTAAAATTTAATAATTCCGTAGTATGAATACTACCAAAATCGTAAAAAATTAATTTCTAATTGATTGTACGAAGTACAGGTACTAATTCCGTTCAGGAAAACAAAAACTTTTGTACACTGTACCCGGTACCCCCTTGTACCAATTTGGACCATTTCAGATTTATACCTTCCTGTGGTTGGTCACTATGACCGTACAGAATTTTGTGCGGAAGGGCTCAGCCGTTCAGGAGAAAACTTTTGTACCTTGTACCTCGTACCCCTGTGTACCGATTTGGACCATTTCAGATTTATACCTTCCTGTTGTTGGTTATTATGACCATGCTGAATTTTGTGAAAACAAGCTCCAGCGCCGGGGTTCGAACCCCGGCGCTGGAGCTTGTTTTTCTCTGACTGTTTCCCGTAGTTAATAATAATTATAGTTTGATTTAAATTAAAATTTAATCATTCCGTAGTATGAATACTACCAAAATCGTAAAAATGAATTTCTAATTGATTGTACGAAGTACAGGTACTAATTGGGTACTTTATAATTATAAGCGATATTTCTCGGTCTAGTTCTATGTCACTAATGTTGACTCCTTAGACTTAGTGGAAAATTAAAAGCTTTAAAATCGGGTCAAGGTA
>KZ651065.1:790556-806767 GCA_001010745.2 Gerris buenoi
TATATATATATATAAGGGAAAAAGAAGAAATGATGCCTACAATATCTTCCAGTTATTTTTCTTTTCTTTTATTTATATCAAGTCGTGAATTAATTATTTATATCGCTAACTAACAAGATCAAAAAAAGCTAATTACAAGAAGTTGGATGGTATAGAGTGGATAATTATAATATATTTATTGCTTCAAGAAATTTACATTTCCCATAGAATTGTATGATATACACAAAAAAATGTAGCGCACGAATTAATAATTGTAATAAAGGAAATAAGATCTCTGGCGAGAGAAGTATAAACGTATATTTATTCTAATTATGGCATCCACGTACTTTTTTATTTTACGAGATTAAGGATTTTTTTAATTATTATTTTTTTTACTTATTAATATTAATTTTTGATAGAAAAAATAATAAAGAAAGGAATGAAAATGTTTGATTACAAAAAAAATCTAATTTCCATATACATACTCGTTTATTTTATTACAGTGGTTATAACTTTATGAAGATTAAAAGATCAAAAGATATTTATAAATATAATGGATAAAATAACAAGTACGGAAATAAATATAAAAGTTATAAAAGGAAAAGTGTTTAAAAATAACGAGGATTTCACGTAATAATATTAGAACTGGTATGAAAGTGAAAGATCCATTCGTATCAAAATAAACGCTAAATTAAAAACTTGTGCCACATAGATTCCTCGTGTTATCACTGTCTTTATACAAGTCTTATAACTGGCTAATTCACTTGAGTTTTTTTTTTTTTTAAACGCTAAATTAAAAGAAATTGCCAATTAGTATGGCACCTAGATTCCTCATGTCTCGCGCCCTATCGCAGGCTAATTCACATGAGTTAAAAAAGCGTAAAAATTAAAAACTTGTTGCACATAGCTTCCTCACTGGACAAATCATATGTTTAAAATAAAGAATAAGAAGATATATAAAGACAAATTACATACAGATAGATAGTTACTAAATACTTGCTGGGGAAAATAAATCAATAAAAATATTGTGCTCCAACTGGGTATTGAAAGATGGTTGTTTGGACACATTTATTTTTATTCAATAATAAATATGCACTAAAGGCATGAATTATGATAGAACTAACAGTGGACTAAATTTGACAAACCTTCCAAATTTCAGGAAAAATATATGTTGAAAAAAACGCCAAATGATGCTTTTTGACAAAATGGCGTGGAAAATTAAACATGTGTTATATATTTTTTTAATCTACTCTTTAATAGCAGAAATGTAGTTGATATAACCCACTCAAAATTTCAAATAAATATTATTCTTTGCGTAATATGAATTATCCACCATCTGGATTCCCAGTTTATCTGATCAAATTGCTATTCTTATTTTTTTCTATGGCCCAGCAGACCGCACATTTATTTGCACATTTTTTTATAATTTTAGTAACAGCAGAAATATGAAATATAGTTTTAGGAGCAAACGCAAAATTTATGTTTTTTGACAAAATGGCATGAAAAATTACACACTATCCACAAGTGTTATATATTTTTGTAATCTACTCTTATATATACCTTTCTTATTTGATATCCCACTCAAAAAAAAAAAAAAAAAAAAAAATCGCGTGACATGAATTATCCGCCATTTTGAATTTGAGCAGCTTATATTTTGAGTTCGCTATATTTTTCCTGTGTACGCGTCAAAACGATCTTTAATACTGCAAAGTTTCATGGTTTTTTAATTTTCAAAAAATTATTGGAACCAAACAGAGTGACAGACATATATAGAAACGAAACTTATAAGGGTTTCTTTTTCTTGGTTTTATCAATGGAAATGGAACCCCAAAAAAGAGTTTAGTCCCGCTTTCATCTTTAACTTAATAAGTAAAGGAGATACATATAAGGTGGTATTTGTAAACAACAAAGAAAATTAAATCTCCGATACATTTTGTACTAAATATTCCCATATACGAGTGCATAATTACTTGGTCCACTGTTTTCCATTTGTATGTTAATTCTAGTTTTCGTAATTACATTTAATTATTATTGCACATTTTATTAAAAATGTACAATAAAAATAACTTCTCCTCGACGGGGAATCGAACCCGACTTCTTACACTTGCGTCTAAATTTTCCACTTTCTCATGTAAAGAGAATTCGATTTTGAGATTTTGGAGGATTTACACGTTTTGAGGTCCCCTGAGTCAAAAAAGTGGTTTTTTAAAAAAAAAGTCTGTCTGTCGTCAGTGCAGACACCTGGAGCATAAACTACTGCGGGCCGATTTTGACCAAATTTGGCATAAATGTTCAGAAAAATCATACCCCGAGGCGAAATCGAGAAATGAATTTTAGCTCCAAATTTGGGGGCGCTATCCCCCAAAAAATCTGAAAAAACGTAAAAAAAATATTTGTCGAAAACGTTTCCGGCGACTTTAATTAAAAAATTCTATAATATAGTCCAATTAAATACGAATCTAACGATATAACCTGTTTTCTCGGGAAAAATCTAGTTCCTGAGAAAATAGCTTAAAACGCGGACAGAGAGAGCCTGGGTTCAAATGTACGCGCAGGAGAAGTTATTTTTATGATAAATTTTTATGAAATGTTCAATAAAAATTAAATGTACATATAAAAACTATTAAATGGAAAACATCGGGCCCAAGTAATTATGAACTCGTATATGAGAGTTTGTCGGACTGATTTTTCTAAATGTATTTTGTGACTACTTAGCTTATAAGTTAAAAGTAAGGTATTAAATGTAAAATAAAAAGGGTCACTTACTTTCAATATGTTCGGCAGAGTGATGCTGTGAGACAGACGAGGGGAACATCTGTTGATCTGTGTACATCTCACGAGTAACTGGCTGTATAGGAGCCGGCGGTGCATTGCTAAAACATAACATAACAATAACAATACAATAATAGTTATTCAATAGAAAAAAACTATAATTACATTGAAGAAGGCTTTAACAAAAAGGTAACAATTCACATTATCATAATTATTAAGTCATAAAACTGCACCTTTCGTCATGTCTGATAGATTTATCTGGAGAAGAGTGAGAGCTTGAAATATCTATATGAATAAATTCTACAAGGTAATTTTAGACATTTTTAAATCGATATTGCTAACGTATAAAATAGATGCGGGTAGTGAGTAAATAAATATGAAATATGTAGAAGAAACTCAAAACTCAGAGAGTTGCAAAATGCACTCATTACGTTTTAACTTTTTTTTATGATTCAAAACAATCAGTATTGTTATTATTTCTTCTTCTTTTTAAGTTAAATCACTAAAAAACTTAAAAAACTAATGCGTAGTACATTAAATTCCAGAAAAATCACCAGGAAACAGCTTATTTTGACACGTGATAATTATGATGGCACTGGAAAAAGGTTATGTTTGTAGGGTAGACGTAATAGGTTACCCAGGAGAAAAAAATGAAACTGCGCTGCGCATGCCCTAATACGATCTTAATACAGTAAGGTGTTTACATGTAACTTCAATAAGATGCAGTACAGATTTTTAGTGTATCGACCATGAGATGAATTAGTGGATTAAATACGGTGCTTTTCATGAAAAGATTCCGTATTCAAATAGTTTTCCTTACACTAGAAGCTAAAAAGAGCATTAACTTTGATTATAATAGTAGAGTCGGAAAAAATGCATAAAAATTCAATCGCGAATTGGCCTTACCTTGCCTACATGATTCTCCGTCGATGGACTAAACTACCAACGACAAAGTAAGATCGTAGCACTTCGGACAATAGAGGTTTAGAGTTAGATTTTAGATTCCCGATGTTTGCACCCCTTCGTCTTTAAATTCTAATTTGATTATTACGTACTCTTATTTATTTTTACGAACTCGTTCTCTCGGCCTAGTTATTGCATTTATCCCATTTTTAGGGTTTTGTAGATACTTCTCAAAACCCTTATGCCGAGGGTGATGTGTCCGTCTGTCCGTCGCTCTTTGGTTCATAGGGCCCGAACCGTTCAAGCGAAAGTGCTGAAATTTGGAACCCTGGTGCAACTTTTTGACCCAACCAGAGGAAAAATATACAGAAGTCCATAATTAGATTTGCGCATGCGCAATTCAAAAAAATGTGGTAAACTCAAAAATTTACATTTTTTTAAATTTTTGAGTGGGGTATCAAATGAAAGCTGCTGAAGAGTAGAACACAAATATATATATGCTTTTTTAAATTTTGCATTCCTTATAGGGGAAAAAAATCAAAATATACCCAAAAAAAAATTTCCCCCCCCCAACCACTATAGATTGGCTGGTGCTAAAATTTCGAAATAATTCATGCTAATGCCTTATTGTTGGGCGATGAAAATTCCGGGAGTTGATCCCAAATTTTTAAAAATTGTCAATTTTGGGCGCGAAATAGTGAAGTGCGCCCAAAATTTTATTTTTTTAAAATTTTGAGTTGGGTATCAAATGAAAGCTGCTGAAGAGTAGGACACAAATATATATATGCTTTTTCAAATTTTGCATTCCTTATAGGGGGAAAAAATCAAAATATACCCAAAAAAAATTGTCCCCCCCCCAACCACTATAGATCGGCTGGTGCTAAAATTTCGAAATAATTCATGCTAATACCTTATATTAGGGCGATGATATTTCCGGGAGTTCATTCAAAGATTTTAAAAATTGTCAATTTTGTGCGCAAAAATTTGGGGTGCGCCCAAAATTTTATTTTTCAAAAATTTTGAGTTGGGTATCAAATGAAAGCTGCTGAAGAGTAGGACACAAATATATATATGCTTTTTCAAATTTTGCATTCCTTATAGGGGGAAAAAATCAAAATATACCCAAAAAAAATTGTCCCCCCCCCAACCACTATAGATCGGCTGGTGCTAAAATTTCGAAATAATTCATGCTAATACCTTATATTAGGGCGATGATATTTCCGGGAGTTCATTCAAAGATTTTAAAAATTGTCAATTTTGTGCGCAAAAATTTGGGGTGCGCCCAAAATTTTATTTTTCAAAAATTTTGAGTTGGGTATCAAATGAAAGCTGCTGAAGAGTAGGACACAAATATATATTTGCTTTTTTAAAGTTTGCATTCCTTATTGGTTTATTACTGATAAAAAACATTGTGACCCCCCGGGGAATCGAACCCGGACTCTTGAGATCGAAGACCAGAAATCATAATTACATAATGGGTATGCTTACTCATCTACAAAACCCTAAAAAGTACTTGGGGCAAGTACTTCCCTGTGATTTTTATCCTTGGTTTAAAAGTGAGGCACGAATTACCAAAGGTTGGCTATCCTTTTGTTCAACTAAGCAAAGTCAACTTGGTGCGTAGGCTTCCGTGGGTAGACTCGTAATAAACATCTTAGTTTTCCGGTGAAATCCGCGTCACGAAGGGGATGAAGTCTGATGTTTCGCTACCACTGCTGAAAGCATTTTCAGGGGTGTGGTGCATCGTGGTTTGACTCGAAGCAAACACAGGATATACTGACGACAGATCCACAGATGGATACACTGATCGTCAGTATATCTTGAGCTTGCTTCGAGTCAAACCACGATGCACCACACCCCTGAAGATGCATGAAAAGTCGGACTTCATCCCCTTCGAGACGCGGATTTCACCAGAAAACCAAGCTGTTTATTATAAGTCGTCAGTTTTCAAGTGAAAAAATAAATTTAAATTAATAAGAAAATGAAATTACCTTTGTCCTCCATGTGAGTATATAGAGTTAGTTCTCGAAGGTGTTAGAGGGTGAGGAGCAACAGGTGGCGGAGGAGGTTTCCACATTGGTCCAGACTTGTCCATCTGGAAAAGAGGGAAAATGAAACAGTCAAAAAGGCAAATAACCATAATAATACATAGATTTTTTTTTTTTTTATTTAATCACTTTTAATAACTGAAATTTATTAGTAGGAGAAGAGATATAAATAAAGACAAATCTTACCTGAGGTCTACTTTCAGAACGCACATCATCTTTACTCCTTGTATCTACACTGTCAACACTCCCCCATCTTCCAGCTGAAAAAAATAAATATATATATTATTATTAATCACACAGTAATACTAATAAAAAACATAACTAACAGAATATAAATCGCATACATAATTGGACTATCTTATTGTAAAAGATGAGTACTCATTGTAATCTCATAGTAAAGGATCAGTACTCATTGTAATCTCATTGATAAGGATGAATTGATAAACTAAGAGGCATACCAAGTTGCTGCTGCAAAATGTTTCTGCGATCCATGTCAAGTTTATTTGGAGGCGGCTGTAATGTTTCCTGAGCTGTTGGAGGTGGAGCCCTAGAAGAAGTACTTCTCAGACTGTGATTGGCTGTCACTGCTTCTAACTTATTTCTCATTTCTGAACTAAGTCTTAACTTGCCAACGTTACCGTTACTCCTGTTGGTCTCAGCAACTCTAGAATAGCAATTTATTAATGAAACATTAGATAAAATAAACGACAGGAACTTATCACTAGTTCTAAAACGAATTACTAAAAGTAGCAAATTACAGCCGAAGTCATATCTAAGAACCTTAATCAACGATAGAGAATACTTACTTGTAAGAAGAAGTTACTTTTTCTGGAGTGTGTTTGGCCTGTACAACAGGTGTAGGGCCTTGTTCTGGGATCTCAAATTCTTCCCAATCAATACCATCGCCTCCTTCTCCATTCTCCTGTAAGAACAAGCACAACTAGAGTAAACAAAAGAAATATACAATGCAATCCCATTAAATTCCAGTTTTTCAATTTGTTCATAGTAGTTGCAAAACTCGTAGTAAAGAATCGTCTGGTCTGCCAGACCATCTTGTAAGCTACAGTGCCCACAGGACCGATTATTATAGCAATCTTGAAGCATAGTTTCTTTTAATATTTTAGTTTCAAAGTCAAAAGCAACGTCTTTGAACGTTTCCTTACAGTATATAGTGAAAATCAAAATATTAAAAATTAAAACAATCTCCCTCAAAATACATGAGCGCAGAGCAAGAATGCAATTGGTAACTATGGGAGGTGTTAGCGAGAGACTCATAGCTTACCTCTTCATTAGCTAGTTCAGTGTGCTGTTGCATAAAGAAATAAGGAAGACTCTTAGATTATCATTTGATGTAGCTAGTTCAGCATGTTGTTGCTTAAAGAAATAAGGAAGACTCTTAGATAATCATTTCCGTAGCTAGTCCCGTATGTTTTTGCTTAGAAAAGTTAGGAAGATTCTTAGCTTATTTCTTCAGACAACTAGTTTAGTATGTTGTTACTTGGAGAAATTTAAAACACTCTTATCTTTTTAGTAGCTATAGTTCATTATTTTGTTGCTTTTAGTCGATATCATGATGCTAAACACCCCTAAATACATTTCTAGCATAGTGGAAGCGAAACGATGTACTTAACATTCTGATAAGAAAAGGAATTAATCGAAAACCCTAGATCATTTGACTAGAATGTAGACTAACTATTGTAATTAATAAGCATCAATTTTTTTATACATATATCTGTGTAATGATTTCATTGATGTATCCCAGTGTATTTGCTGTGTCAAATTAAGTTTTACAGCTCTCTATGAATTCTCTTGAACATTGTCTAGTAATTATTATAAAGTCTGTCGATAACAGTATTAATAACAAATAAAACATATTTTTACTGACATTAGAAATCATGTATAGTAAGAAGTTGCAGTTTCAGATGGAATTCAACAGTAAAATATGATTGAAAGAAAAGTGTGTAGAATGGAGAGAAAGTGTAAATAATTTATAAAATGGACACAACAAAGAGAATCCATGAGACGAGGAATGAAGTAAATTGTAGGACATATGTCATCTTTTATCAATAGATCAATTCTCTAGAAATGAGTATGGTTATTTTTATGCATCCTATTCTATTTTATAACATTACAAAACAATGTTTCATTTGTAGTTGAGAAATGCACAATACAATAGAGAAAATCTATGAAAAGTGAGTAGAAGAATTTCAAACTTTCCTAAGCATTTTAGGATAAAGAAAATACATAATCCTCAGCGTTTGTAGAACAGCGAGCGTTTGTGTAGTGTAGAAGATTAAATAAAGCCTTCTTTCAAACCCAATAGCGCCTCCATTCTCACTCTAATTGTATAATTATAATTAGTTTTAAAAGATCAAGGAAAATAGGTAAATTTATTTGCATGCAGATGGCACCTTCCATCAGAACAGTAGGCCTAATGATACTGGTGTCAAGTGTAGATAATATGGAGAAACTTTTTAGTTAACTTTTAAACTTTTAACTTTTTTTTGCGAAACTAATTAAATTAACTAAGTAAATTTACTGGCTTAAAATGAAAAACTGACTTAAATATGACTAAAATTTAAACTCCCTGCAACCTTTATATTATTTCTTGTATTCAAAGAAAAAACTCTATCTTGGGATTATTATAAAACCTTGAACTACTTTGCTTACTTCTAAATTCATAAACTGCGGACTGCGGATGTATCATTCTGAAATCAATTCTTATCAACCATCTTGAACTTATTTTCTTTATCACTAAGTGTGAGGCACGCAGTAAAAACAAATTGCATTTATCTAATTTCAGCACTGATTTCGGCAAAACAAATATTGAAGATACTTTTTATTTTTACACCATTCCTGTACAAAGTTTGTTCTTTTAGCCTGCGATCTTTACTCGAATTTTTTTTAAAGAATAGACAAACACTCTCTTAAATAAGTCATCGATGGATTATAGGATTTTTAAAGAATGTTTAATGTCAGTACCAGTTAATTTCTCAAATCATTTATAAAAAAAAAAAAAATTAGTGTTTGATCATAAGGTTCTTCAACTCTTCAAAAGCATATTGGATTATTTTATCCTGACCAACAACATCTGTTTATTTATATCCTGTAATATTTATACCCCACTCTTTATAAAGAGCAAAACGTTGAAGCCAAAGTATGGTACGGTTTATCCATGGACTTCTACGTTCTTCAGTAGATAATAATATGAAAACGTTTACTCCGACGTCATTCATGGAAAACGTTGGAATTCTAGGTCCTTCAGTATATACCAATATGAATATGAATGAATAAAAGATGGACCAACACTTTTATTACGATTAAGATGAATAAAATGAATAAAGATCTTTAGTTCTTATCAAACATGTTTGATTAGGCTTGACAAAAAAGAAATGTAAATGATTTAATAAAAATAATGACACTAGAAAAGTAAGATTCCCAGTAAGTAACCGTTAACCGGATATAATGTCCAATTAAGATTTTTAACGTTTCGAATCACAAGCAAGAGATGCCTACATTTTTTTAACTTACCAAGGTCAAAAATGAGCCTGTTGGTGTAAATTTAGCAGAATCTTAAACCTTAAGATCTGAGTGCATAAATAATAAAAATATGTGCGATGTGCATTTGTGTAAAAAGCGAGAGGTTCAAAATTTGCGAAGGTGCGCAACTGAGAGACATCAGACATACCTGAGACTGTTTCCTTTTTTGCTGCTTTAGCTTGAATTGAAAGAACGAATCTGACTGATCGACCGAGCCTTTAGGTGGCGGCCACCTCCACTTCCCTATGCGAACTGTTTTGGCTCTGCCGTAAGGGTCGAGGAAGGGACGGGCTTCGTTCGGATCGCCGACCTCTGGAGGAGGAGGTAGTGGCGGCGGCACCGGCACAAAACTCTACACAACAGAACACCAACAAGTTCAAAATCAAATCAATGATTTCTTATTTGAACAAAGAGAAAATATTCATGCAACAAGAAACAAAGCACAAGAAAGACAAACAAGATATAATACACAGGAGACCAAACACACGACGAAAGCAGATGAAGAGTTTTAAGACCGCAGCACCATTTACCTTAGCAAATTTCTTTTAGAATCTTTATATTATATACATTAAGAGAAGAACCCTAAAAAAAGCCTAAAATCACTCCAAACATGCAAAAATAAAATCACGTGAAGAATGCAAAAGTTCTAAACATTTCCAAATCCATCATTTGCCACCAAAATAAAAAGGGGAAAAGACATTGAATCATGGATGTTTTTAGGCATTGAATCCGGTATAGCCAAACCTTAAACCTCCCTTTCTGAAAATGGTTGCCATGATGCGCTCCTAGTAGCGAAGTAACAGAAAAGGTGAAAACAGAGCAACCTACTGTTTAATTAATTTTTTAATTTAAAAGCGTCACATCTATCATGACGTTTTTTTGTGTTACGGAAATTGCTTCTTTACCCCAGTCCAAAAACCATATCCATGTAAAAACACCCCTTTAAAACCTTAAAGTTAAAATTGCTCTTTAGCTCGTTTGTTCTAGTCCCTTCTTATCATTGGCACGATATCAAATAACAAATAATAATAAAATATTGGCAAAGATGCCATACATGGCACTGAAGCCTTCTGCGATATGGCTTTTGGTACTAGAATTGTAGTGATAGTTTCAGCGTTTCGTGTCATCGCCTCATTGCATGCTTTCTTCCATGACTTACATAAGCCACTGAAGTAAGTAGCTAGCACTTATATACCTCCTGACTGAGTGAACACCGAATTATAAGTATAGTCCAGGAGATAACGTGCAAAAAAGTGTCTAACAACATCAAGCAAGAATTTCGTGTATATGTTAATTTTTTAGTGCCTTTTAAGAATATGTGGTCGGCTACGTTCGTCTGAGGGAAGACATAGCTTGGCAATAGGCATTTGAAAAAAAAAAAAAAAAAAAAACCGGTGGAGAGCGGCCATGTCCCGCCGCTTTGGATTGTGGTGGATAATGTGATTTTCATGATCCTGGAGTACAAAATTAGTTAGTAGACCGAAAATCAAGTTGATCTTACTTTGTCTCTTAATAGGTGACAACTTTAATTTGGAGTAATATTTGAATAACTAACCTGTCTCCTGGACCAATAGAAGTAATATTTTCAATGGGACTAGTTTTACGTAATTTCTGTCTACAGAAAGAGAATTATTGAGGCCACATTCTGCTATTTACTGCAAAACACAATATATTTATTAATTTACTTTAAGAGTAGAATGTGAAATATTGAGTTAAATTTGGTTAAAACAAATTTATTTTGGAAAATGTATCTAATTTTGACACATATTGTTATGATATAAAATTACCTTTGTACTCTCTTCAATTTTTAAAGTATGTACCTACATATTGGGCTCGTTAACAGGTAAAATCTTGACGGCAAATCCTAAGATTTTGCCGTCAATACGAATCAAAATTATTGTGAATTAACAGGATAATGACTTAGAACGGGCTTCTTATTTAAGAATGTCTCATTTAAAGGAACATTTAGTGGCAAATTTAATGTTTATTTCTTTGTTGTTGTTGATTCCTTTCTTTCTCCTCTTCCTAAAATATTTGGATTTTACAAACACAATCTGAATTTAGGGTTAGTATGCAATTAGGAGCAAAAAGCGTGAATTAGAAATTGCATATAGCATTTTAAAAAAGTCCCGAAAATGTTATTTTAAAGAAGCAATGCTAAATTAGTTTGAAAGGAATAAAAAATTGGCGCCGTTCTTGAAAATGATTTATTGAACAACCTTAAGTAGCTACTTCATTAGGTAATAGCATTACCCAATTGTCCTGTTGTATTTTGCTTAAGCCTTTGGCCCCAAAATGTTTCCAAAATTACTTCAGTAACAATTAAATCGTCCTTTACGTTCAAATAAATGTACCTTACACGGTCAACCCTAAGAATTTTTGACAATCCCCAATTAAAAAAAATTCTCTTAGCTTTTGGACAAAATCTTAAAATCCCACCAACAAATATAATGCAAAAGGAAAATTCGTCAACAAAATAAATAAGTGACGACACAAGCAAAATGTGGAAAAAAAAGGAAGAACAATTTCATAAAGAAATTAAACACCAAGGAAGAAAAACATATTAAGCAAAGCAAGACCAAAAAAAGAAAAAAAGACAAGACATCATTATAAACTATTTACATTTAAAAAAAAAACAAACAGTTTTTACAAAAAAACAAATAGACAAAATATACAAAAGAAGATGAAGAAGAAAAAGTGCAGTTAACATATTTTTATGTACAGAAGTTAATTAAATTCTGCAAATTAGAAACCAAAGAAAAACCTCCTTCTGAGCATATTTCAATAATAATAATAATAATAAATCATAAATGTATTTCGCAATAATAAATACATATTATTCATATTATGTTATATATATATTTAGTGAGTCGTTTCAAGTAAATTTGTTTGGTAAAAAAATGTATATACATGTAAACTAAGTGCGTCCGGTTTCACTTGGTTGTGTCATAACCTGTTAGTGGGTGAATGTTACACCAAGTTATATAAAGATACTAAAATTACATTTGTAAATGTACAAGATATATAGCAGTAGTAACAATTGCTTTCAGATGGCAGCAAACTCGGTAATGTTTGCTTTCCAAACGAGATTTCGCAGAGAATTGTATGAAGGACAGTGTATTCATCATTTTATTTTTTGTATTCATTTGATAAAGGAAGTTTTTTGTTGTTGAAATTTTCCACCATTGTAGAACTACAAATGTCTGTTACCTTTTTCTGTAGTTATAATTAATCGGAAGTGGAAATGATTTTGTGAAATTGGACAATGTAAACTTTCCACTATTGGAATTTGGGATATATGTAATAGATTTTATAGCCCTCCACTTGTAAAAATTCCTATCCTGAGTGGCCGGTAATGATCCATATTACAGCCCTGGGGCCGGTAATAATGTATGGTTTTTCCATTACAGGGCCGCTAGTAGTTCCAGAAGCGGCCGCTTCCTGACCGGGCCGCAGCGTGCAGATAGCGCTAGTAGTTCTCAGCGTCAGCTGTTCAATTTGTAAACAATCAATATTTTTATAACTGCCGTTTGTTTTGGTAATGGTTTAACCTTAAATGCATTTATTATTTTTGCAGATTACGGAAAAATAGTTTTTTGTAGTTAGTTTACATGTGGAGGGCGATAAAATAGTGTACGCACCACGAGCAGTAAGCGATATGACAGGCCTCGGGTGTTAAACGCACTCGTGCTTTCAAACTTCGTCCTCGGCCTGTAATAACACCCTTACTGCTCTAGGTACGTAAATAACTATTACTAGTAGTTAAATTTAATGTATAAATTGTAAATAGTACTCAAAGAATTCAATGGTTTAGATTACTGTCACAAAACTTGACTAAAAACGATCGTAATCAGTAATCTCGTATACATTTAGTATCAGCAAAGATAGGTAATGTCCATATTTAGAAGACATTATCAGCGCTTGAATATGGTCCTTAAAGTTGGTACGCTCTTATCAGTTATTTTTTTTTCTTTTCTAAAGTCTCGATCAAAACAACATTATGTCATAAAAGGACGAAGAGATAATTATATGATTAAATTTGTCTCACCCCTACAAGATTCGAAACCAATATTAAATTATTGTAATAGTTTGAACAGATTGTTCAAACAGTAAATCGAAAATAATCAATGCGTACCCAAATCATGTATTGAATAGTATAATTCCTTAGCGAAACTCCCTAATAATGGGCGGTTTGGGCATACATACAGTTGCAGATTTGCAGACATACATTTTCAATGTATAGATATAATACCAATCATATCAAGGATAAGTAGTACCCTTCAAACATGGTATATAACATAATACCAGGTACTGGTTAGATAAAGATTGAGAAATTTATAAAATTCTAAAAGTGCATTATCTTATTTTAGGATATCCTGTGGATTATATTAAAGTAGATATTGAATCAAATTATAATTATTACTAACTACGGGAAACAGTCAGAGAAAAACAAGCTCCAGCGCCGGGGTTTGAACCCGGGCCTCTGTATTTCCAGTACAATGCTCTAACCAACTATATATNATCGGGTCAAGGTATCAATAACGTCAGTAGAAAACCATTCTCCTGCGTAGCTTAGTTGGTCAGAGCAATGTACTGGAAATACAGAGGCCCGGGTTCAAACCCCGGCGCTGGAGCTTGTTTTTCTCTGACTGTTTCCCGTAGTTAATAATAATTATAATTTGATTTAAATTAAAATTTAATCATTCTGTAGTATGAATACTACCAAAATCGTAAAAAAGAGTAGATATTGATTAAAAAAAAAACTTAAAATTGATAATTTAAAAAAATATTTATAAAAATAAAAATACTATTTATTATTTTTATTAAATATGTTTGCCTTCTCAATTTTTGGAAAATATATCGCTCATTTTAGCAAAGCAGATTTCGCACTGTATCATGCAGTACAGCAGACAAAAACCAAAGCATGTTAAATCAAATTTCTGGTAGTCAGTCGTAAACAATATAAACATATTCTTCCTCTGTTATTTATATAAAAATAGAAAGAGAAAATAAAAATGGGGGAAAAGGATAAATCATAGTCAAAACGGTACTTCTTTAGATTGTTACTCCCTTACGTTTTTTTTTTTTTTTTATAATATAAATGACTTTAACTAAATAAATATTAAGACTAAGGTATGTTCAGTCTAATGTACTTTGGGACAAAGGAATATCACACTTCTCTGTTTTTATAAAGAGTGTAACAGTCTAAAGAAGGACATTCTGTGCATCTTCTTTAGATTGTTACTTCCCTCTGTTTTCTTTATAAGGGAGTAAACAATCTAAAGAAGTGCCTTAAAAAAGAATTTTGGTATCATCTAAACAGATGTTACCTTACTTTCCTCCGAAAAAATAATTTTTAAAGATTACTGAAATGAATCTTCAACTCAAAAATCTTAAAAAAAAATACAGACTTTTATCTCTAAATCTAACCTCTAGAAAAACTAACAAGACAATCTTTAAATACTTCTCTATTTACTGTCGAAATTACGTAAGAAATTTCTCTTCTACAGTGCGGAAGAAGTTAAAGTAAAAATAAATAGTTTTGTTCCTAAAAAAGAGTATCTTTGAGTCGATGGCAAAGATGTAAAAGAAAGATTTTTAAACCTTATATGTTTGAAATTAGTTATTTAACCGAAAAAAAATAGCATTAGAGTTTCACTATTAATGAGCCATCGTCCGTAAAACAAAGATAGTAAACGTGAAAATGTCTGCATTACGTGATGTTTACAATTAAGTGCCCATTTATTTAATACTGTGCTCAATTAATTGGAACATTATACTTTCCTCTTTTATTCTTGTTATTTTCTTTTTAAATTTGAAGTCTCGAGAAATATTCAATAAAGTATACATTTAATTTAAAAATAGCTTTATTTCTACCCTTGTTCCCATTATAGGTCCCTGAGTACCTTAAACAATCGTATAATAATGTGCTCAAGTATACTGATTTTTGTTTATTTTACAATAATATTTGTAAAAAGAAACTTGAAAATAAATGTAAATGAAAAATGGTAATAGTGCGTTAAATTGGAAAAATGACATAAAAATAACTTAATATAGAACTAATCCAAATTATTATTATTATTTTTTAAAATTAAAGTTTGACAACAAATATGTTTAACAAATATAATCATAAAATTTGAAGTCATTTTATCACAGTTTTAAACTGTAGTATAACTAAGGCTAATTTTGAGTCACGAATATCATATCCCATATGAATGATATAATCTGTATTAGAAATATAGAAATGATCATATACAAATTAATCTATTACAAAAAATAGATTTCAAATTAAAAAAAATGTGCTCGCGTTCCACGCTTTCATACAAATATAGCTGTAATAAATCAGTTTTCTTTTATTATTTTTTTCAATGTGATCACTTTCAAATAAGTTTTAAGTATAGCATGCGTGTCTAGACACAATCTAGGCACGCTTTAAGTGAACTATAATTGCGATAAAGAATAACGGAGTTTAAAACGATAAGCATTAGACAAGAGGACAGGGGAAAAAACCCCAGATGAGCAGCATTGTAACATTAAAGATGCATCATACCCATTAGTGGTAATACAATTAGGTCATAATAAACAAGGATTGTATATAAAAAAAAGAATATATATGTATATAGATTAGTCGTGTAACAGTCGCAGAGGGTATAAGCGAATAAACCATGCGTTTAATATAAAAGTATTAAGTATACAGAAAAAAGGTACGCGAATTTCCGCATCGGCAGCCAACAGTGAAATAATTTTAAATACTAGTATGATTTATTCCTTAGTGTAAAAATAAACATGATAAGCTACTATTAAGGTACATTGATCCATTCAAAGAGTAAGGACCTGTCCCACATATTTAGTATGAGGGCAAAGCATCGGACAAAACTGGGGAGTACAATGTTCTAATTCAGAAAACATTATCAGTCCCACATATTTAGTTTAAGCATGGGCGCCCATACCTATGGGCAGGGGGGGGGG
>KZ651065.1:814419-827181 GCA_001010745.2 Gerris buenoi
AACATCGATGTTGGCCGATACATCGAAAGATCAACATCGATGTTGGCCGATACATCGAAAGATCAACATCGATGTTGGCCGATACATCGAAAGATCAACATCGATGTTGGCCGATACATCGAAAGATCAACATCGATGTTGGCCGATACATCGAAAGATCAACATCGATGTTGGCCGATACATCGAAAGATCAACATCGATGTTGGCCGATACATCGAAAGATCAACATCGATGTTGGCCGATACATCGAAAGATCAACATCGATGTTGGCCGATACATCGAAAGATCAACATCGATGTTGGCCGATACATCGAAAGATCAACATCGATGTTGGCCGATACATCGAAAGATCAACATCGATGTTGGCCGATACATCGAAAGATCAACATCGATGTTGGCCGATACATCGAAAGATCAACATCGATGTTGGCCGATACATGGAAAGATCAACATCGATGTTGGCCGATACATCGAAAGATCAACATCGATGTTGGCCGATACATCGAAAGATCAACATCGATGTTGGCCGATACATCGAAAGATCAACATCGATGTTTTCGATAAATCGACATCGATGTCCCAACCCTATACTAGAGCCAAATATTAATCACAAAGGGTTAATTAGTCTTATTTTTTTTTGAATAAATATATGCTTTTTTAAACATCGATATCTAGTTCACAGGTCACAGATGAATTAAGTGACATCTTTCTAATTTCCCTAAAAACTGAATTGTATATTGGGGGCCGGCGTAGCCGAGAGAATAGCGTCCTCGGCTCTGAAACCAAGGTCTAAAACCCCAACGTGAGTTCGAATCCCGGAGGGGTGATACATGTTTCACACTAATGATCTCATCGAGTAGATGAATAAAGTGGTCGGATAACCCCTGTCCTGTAATGGCCTAAGCAGTCGAACGGTACTAAAACTACAAAGAAAAAAAAAACTGAATTGTATATTCAGTTCTCCAAAATATTCTGAACTAATGAAATAAACCGCACCTAGAGAGCATTCATACGCTTAGTAGGTACAACCGTACATTTGATAGGTCCACAAGAGGTCAAACATTATCACTAAACCCTTATTTTTCATATAGTCACATAGCACATAGCACATCGTTCAACTAGGATATTCACATGTAGCTAGTAGCTATAATCATAAATACGTTCGCTATAGATTTTTTCAATGAAATATAAACCCATAAAAAAGTAGGAATTTATTTTAATTACTTTTATTAAACATTAATGGAAAATACCACAAGCAATAAGAATTTTTATGGAAATTAAATGTTAATAAATTAATAGTAAAAAAGCATTTTAAAAAACAAGCTTTTATTCGTATTCTTCTCAGCAAACCTACATTTGATAACCATATTATGGGCGTGCTTAAAATAAAATCAAGTCTGCCATATTGAATTTAGAATGACGTCACTTCGCTAACCATGCATTGTCATAAAAACTAAACGCGCGTATGCAAAATTTAAATTCAATCGGTTGAGAATAACAACTACTTTAAAATTCAGTTGCAAGATTTGACCCGAACATAAATACAAACATTTCAACTTAAATAAAAGCTTGTAAAAGGGCTAGATTTTTAGCCTAAACTTTATGTCAAAAAGGGCAAGATTTTTGTTTTTGCCATATCTTCAGTATGTATTTTAAAAATGCAGCAAATGGTTATTTACTTTCATAATGAAAATTTTGAAGCTATGAATTGGACTTATTGCAGTTAGTGTTGTAAAAAGTGCAATGCTAATAAAAATAAACATTTTAAACGTGCAATAATAAAATCGATGTTAATCGTGCATAAGTTATATACAGTGTCTTTTTTAATTTTATTTACAAACATAAATAGACTAAATAGAAATAAATAAATAGAATGTGTTAAAATCACCAAAAAAAAAACTTTTTTTTAACAAAAAGTGAATTCTTACAAAAACATATGATCCTTCATGGTTCACAATTTTAATCATCGCACTTGATTTCACACAAACTTCAAACACATCTAATTAAGTTTAAATTATTATTATTTTATTTTTTTTAAATAAAAAGGATTGTTAGGATAATAGGAAAGAGTTGGTTAAATAACTAGTTAACAAGTAAAACAGTTGGGGAAAAAGGGAGGGAATTTGTTGTACATAGGTTGAAAGGAAAAGTATTATTTTAGTACAAAAGTATTATTAGTTCAACATTGTATCAAAATATAAACATAGGTCAATTTAAGGATAAAAACTGATTAAAACTATTAGCGTTCTGAACACAATATTAAAATATATACAAGGATATTTAGGGAGAAAAAAAGTTTAACAGTGAATTAAGGCGTTAAATCACAGAAATAATTTAATGAGAAAAACAGGCAAATATATTTAATTTAACATGATATCAAAATGAAATTATTAGGAAGAATTTAAGGAGGAAAACTGATTAAAACTATAAGCTCAGTTTAACACTGGATTAAAGCATAAAAGGATGAATTTGAAGAGAAAAACTGGTTAAAATATGAAATGTCACATACGGTTTTAAAAAGTAATTAACTGAGAGAATTTAAGGAGGAAAACTGGTAAAAACATTTAGCTTAGCTAAATACTGGATATATAAAGCAATAGTTATATAATAAGCATCAACAGGAAGAATTTAAGGAGTAAAACTGGTGAAAACTTTTAGCTTAGTTTAATACTGGATATACAGCATAAACTGAAAGAATTTAAGGAGTATTACTGGTGAAAACTATGAGCTCAGTTTAATACTGGATATATAAAGCATAAACAAGAAGAATTTAACGAGTAAAAACTGGTAAAAATGTTTAGCTTAGTTTAATACTGGATATATAAAGCATAAACAGGAAGAATTTAAGGAGAAAAACTGGTTAAAATATTAAATTTAATACAGCTATAAAAAGAAACTAACTGGGTGAATTGGAGGAGAAAAAATTATGAAAACTTTTAGCTTAGTTTAATACTGGAAATAATGCATAAATAGAAGGAATAAAAGAGGAACACTGCTGTTAAAAATATGTCATGTAATTAAGAGGGAGATTTAAGGAGAAAAAAAACTGGTTAACACTTTTAATTCAATCAACACTGCATTTTAAAAAAAGAAATGAAGGAACCAAAAATCTTCAAAATCGTAATAATAAACACTGCATTTATACATTTTATAGAGATATATTACAACGACTAGTTAATCATTTTATTAAATTTAACTTTAACTAACAAAACCGCACTGATGATTTTAAAAGCTAACAATATTGTCAGTTTTACAAGAGGTTACAAGCCATAGCTCAGTTCAACACTGAATCAAAACATAGACTGAAAGAAATACAACGGAAAAAAGTTATTTTCCTCCAAAACATTTTTTTTGTTTTGTTTTTTTTGTTTTTCGGTTTAAAATAGTAAGCAGTTATAGAATGAATATTCATTACTAATTTCTATAATAATCGTTTATTGTACACGCCAATGAGATCTTTTGTTTCCGTGGGTAGATTTTTTTTGTTTTGTTTTCGACATTTCGACACTGTAGTATACGAAAATGGAAAACAAAACAAAAAATTATTCTTTTCTTTTTTTTTGGTTTCCACGTTGTTATTTTTAAGAACTCTACATTCTTTTCTAATAATTTTACGAAAGGGGTAAAATCAAAATGAAAGAAAAAAAAGGAAGGAAAAAAGAAGGAAGAATGGATTTTTTTCTTAATAATTAGCAACGATAGAGGAAGAATAGAATAATGAAGGTTGAAGAAGTGGTTTATAATTGTTACGAAACGTTAGCATTTAGAGAGAGAGAAAAAATTACCTTAGTTGTTGATTCAGTCGAAGACTTGCGGGACTTAAGTTCTGAAAGAACGTTCGTAAATGTCGAGTGAGGGGATCCAGAACGATGGACCTGTAAAAATAATAATTATACATTTTAAACTTAATAATAAAGAATTATAATAGAATTTATAAACTAAATAAGAAACAAATTAATAAAAAAAAGAGTTAAAGTTGATACGGGTTAAACTAAAAAGAAAGTATGTTTATTTTAATTATCACACAACTATAATACTTTTGATTATGACAGAACCTAAAGTGTTGTGTTCTACCCTAGCGGTTGATAAGTGAACTAATAGACATTTATCAAAGATCACGTCTTGTGTTTTAAAAGTTAAACTGCCACACTTAGAAGAAAAGGATATGCAATTAACAAAAAATTAACTTAATCGTTTTTGAGGAGGAAAATACTAAATAGAGGTGTAACCTCTTTCCTTTTATCATGTGCGAGTAATTTAAGTGTGTATTTTTGGAACCTCCTTCTATGGTCTTATGGACTACTTAATAAATCTTTAGTAATGTTTTGTTTAGGTATAAAATTAATTTTTGTTTTAAAATAAGTTAACATTATGAATCTTCTTTTTATTTATAATTATTGAACATTCTATCAAAATGTATTATAAAAATAACTTCACCTCGGCGTGGAATCGAAGCCGGTCACTCTCTGTCCACGTTTAAAGCTAATTTCTCAGGAATTAGATTTTTTTTTTTTTCCGAAAAAACGGCTTATATAGTTAGATTTGAATTTAAACACAATTGTCGGAACCCACGTGTCTGGACAGACGACAGACACGCATTTGATAAAAACCACTTTTTTGGCGTAAGGGGACCTCAAAACGTGAAAATCCATCAAAATCAAATTTTAGCGCAATCACAATACTTTCTCTTTGTATGAGAAAGTAACAAACATTTATTGTAAAGAAATTAATATAAACAAATCGCTCATGCCAGAAAATGGATTTATTTTTCAACAGAAGCTCTAAGACTACATTGAGTTTTATGTGTATGCAAGCAAAGTAATGCACTGAATTTCTTTAAAATAGGTCTTTAAACGAAAAACAAATTAAATAAAGTTCCCTTCATCGAAAATCATTACTAATTTAATTTATCCAGTTACGGTTCATTAGAGTTCTATTTGTAAAATCAAATTTATCTGGAACTTTTCAAATCAATAGTCACCCTAGACCTGAATGAATCGAAAACGTTTTCCGGAATTCTCATTACCGCAGGTAAAATTGGTTACGGGAGAGGCAGTTGTTTCGCGGTGGAAGAAACCTACGGAGGTGACCGACGTGAACCGCCGAGTTCATGGGATATCAGACTGTATCCAGGATCCCGGTCATGGTTTAGTTGAAACTTCCTGCCGTGGTCAGAATTCAGAATATCGCGGTTTGACCTTCTCTCGTCCAAGCCAGGACAGTGATTTCCTCTTCCCATTTCTAATGCAGGATGTATTACCCGCAGCCAAAGTCAAATTATAACGTTTCAATCAATCTTAATCTATGGACAATTTGTTTTAGTTCTGTTTAGGGAAATTTTAATCTGTGATGGTATAACTGTATCATCTATGTTTGTTATTGCTAAGCTAAAGTAACCAAATTTATTCCAATAAAATATAAATGTTTGTTTTGATTTCTTGGTCTTCTATAATAGATAAAATAACTTGTCTAAATAAATATCTAAAGTAATTGACTTAATTTTACTTTTTTTAAAATAGTATAAAGGGGCCCACACACTTACAGTTTAACTGAAGATAATGATCTGACAGTCCACGGAGCTTGGCCACACACTTGTCAGTTTTCCTTAAGCGGCCCACACACTTACAGTTTAACTGAAGATAATGATCTGACAGTCCACGGAGCTTGGCCACACACTTGTCAGTTTTCCTTAAGATGACGGACTGCAGTCGGAGGTGAACTGTAGGTGTGTGGAGGGTTAAGGTGAGGATCGGATGGAACGAGAGACGACAGTCCGTGGACTGTCAGGCCACGGACTGTCAAAACAAAATCGCCTTTATTTTGTTTATTTCCCTTCGTCGGACTGCAGTTAAAAATCCTCAGATCTCGGCCTGCAGGCGCTCATCGCACAGTGTGTGGCGTATACAGGCACAGATCTGTAGTTCTTTACGATTGCCTGCAGGCTGTGGACTGTTAATGTGTGGTGATCTGAGATTTTGGCCTTACGATAATCGTATAAGATAACGGCCTGCAGTTAAACTGTAAGTGTGTGGGCCCCTTAAAACTTTCTCATATACGAGTTCATATTAGCCCAGTGTTTTCCATTTATTAGTTTTCGAATGTACATTTAATTATTAATGAAAATTTCATCAAAATTGTCATAAAAATAACTTCTCCTCTGCGGGGAATCGAACCCGGCCTCTCTCCACCTGCGATTAAAGCTATTTTCTCAGGATTTAAATTATTCCCAGAAAAACGGCTTATATTAACAGATTTTAATTTAAATGGACTACAATAGAGAATTTTTTAATCAAAATCTTCGGAACTGTTTTTGAGGAATATTTTTTTGCACGGTTTTTCAGAATTTTTTGCGGGGTAGCGCCTCCAACTTGGAGCTAACATTCATTTTTCAATTTCACCTTAGATCTTTTTGAGCATGTACGCCATATTTTGACGCCATCATAATACTTTCTCTTTATGTGAAAAAGTAAAACAAATACTTTGCTCAATAATAAAGAAGAACGGTGCTAACGAGAGCAGAAAATAAATGAAATTTTCTTAGTTGCCTTGCTGATTTTTTTTTTTTTTAGTGGAACATTGTTTTACAAAAGACTGCGTATAAACAAAAATCCTGAAGAAAAAAAATGCTTCAGTTCCAGTTCTGAGGAACTAGAATTTTCCTTATATTAATAGATTTAAATTTAAATGGACTACAGTTTAGAACTTTTTTAATTCTTTGGTTTCGCTGCGGGATATAATTTTTCTAAAACATGTACCACAAATTTCGTCAAAATCGACCCAGTAGTTTAGGCTCTAGGCGTCTGCACAGACTGACAAAAAACGACAGACGACAGAATGATAGTTTTTAATAACTACTTTTTGGATTCAGGGGACCTCAAAAACAATAATTTTTCTTTGTATGAGAAAGTAAAAAGAGTATAGACTCAAAATGAAGTGGAAGTGAACTATGGAATTTCGTACTTATCATTTCTTATCTCAATGAACGTAATGCTAAATTCAATCGGATTTTTGAACCAATTGTAGACATCTTGAATATTTGAATTATTTTTAATAAAATATACTAACTAGGAAGAGATGAATAGTTAGCTTATAGGAAGATTTGCCTTGTACGAGGTCCAAGGTCTTAGACCTCAGATAGAAAGTTCTTTAAAGTCCAATCTCAAGGATGAATGCTATTACGAAGACGATACGAAGTAACTACTAAGTTTTATTTACAAGTTTGCCAGATAGAGTAAGCATTCCTGCAATTATTAAATTATAAACCCATTAAAATAGAAAAAATCTATTATCCTTTTATGTTATACTTCAGCATCAGCATTTCCTTCTGAACCAAAAAAAAAAAAACAGCGGCTATTTAATAAATTGAGTTGGTACAATTCACTAAGAATGGTTTATTAGCGACCACATACCATCACACTCTGAATTCTAACGGGCTACAAAGACTTCCCCTTTATTAATTGAATGGAACTATTTTTATAGTCGATAGTAATAAGAGTCATTCTGAAAACAATTCATGATATATAGCCAAAGATGCGTACATCCTACACGTGCCTTGAATAATTCTTTTTCAATAAACACCTCGATTTAAAATCGTTTAAAGGATTTTGTCAAGCGCATAAATACTTAAAAAAGAACCAGAGTGGTCGATTAAAGTAACCATAAACCAAAAAATAAGAGTTTACCTATATAGTTTAAAGGCTTTCATAATAGTTTTAAACGACGTTTTGTCGTCCAAAGTAGCTTCTTCACTAATAGCTTATTAATAAAAGAATAAAAAAAGGGTTCTTAATAAAATCGGTCTCACACAAGAAAATTTATTTTAAATGGGAGGAGTCAAAGATTCATCCTCGAGTGAGTTCACAAAGGGTTGAGCTTGCGACTCCGTTATCTTCATATCCGTAGCGGAACCAACTATTAAGAGAAAACCGGAGCGATAATCAGAAGGAATCCTCTTTGATCAAGGTAATTTCGGAAGGATACAGGGAGTTAACGCTACGGAACAGCTCGTGGCCTGCTCGCGTCAAACGTTCCATTGAATTGCTGTAAACCTATAATATTAATAATACCAGAGCTAGACTGTGATTTATAAATATAGATACTGATGCAATGCACTGTAGTTAGTTTTATACGCATTCCAATGACGGAAGATTTATATATATATATATATANTTGAAAATAAGGTACGGAGTCACGCGCAAGAAATAATAGAAACCAGAAGATCTAAACAAAAACAACAACTTGGATTCATATAACAGGATGAACATAACGGAGAATTATTTATAATGTTAAAAAGCACGAGAAAAGTCAATAGCAGCGCTCTAAGTAGTAAGTAGATAAATGGGATTAAATTTTGCAAAAGATTTGGAATGCATCCTGCATTCTATTGACTTATTTTATATTCCTCATGGAGAATTTCAAACACAATATCGTATGTGATTTGCAATCGCAAATTACTCTCTTTATAAGCAACTCCCAAATCAATAATCCCTTAAATGGGTTCAAAATTGGACCGGCGTAACTGTGAAGTCAGCGTACTCGCCACTTCACCTGAAACTAAGGTCAAAACACCGACATGGTGAGTTCAAACCTCAGAGAGGGGGGACATGTTTCACACTGATGATCACATAAAATAGATGAGTAAAGTGGCCTGATCCCCTTACAGCCGATACCTTATTACCCTGCAATTACCTAATTATGTTTGTTTAATCTGCCCATGTGTCTATGGGCATGTTAAAGATATAGCCAAAAAAATAATTTCCCCTAAGCTGGATTTCCTATCTCTGGATTCGAAATGTCAGGTTTCATAAACATAAAATATCTGACACGGTCTCAATCAGTAGATTTTGTGAATGTCGACATTTTCAACCCATTACAGGGATAGAGGGATAATTCTCAAGGGCTCTAAGAAATGTCTCCTTCTGAAGATTTTTAGAATCTCGACGTTTCGAACCACTTGCAGAGATTATTCTTAAGGATTTTGAGCGCAGTCTTCTTCGGAAGATTTTGAGAATCTCGACGTTTCGAACTACTTGCAGAGATTATTCTTAAGGATTTTGAGCGCTGTCTCCTACGGAAGATGTTGAGAATCTCGACATTCAAACTCAATACAGGGATCATTCTCCAGGATTTTGAGCGCTGTCTCCTACGGAAGATCACCAACCAATATATAAACCATAAACCTACACTTCCAATGTACGCGAGTATACAAACATCCTACCAACTATCACCAAATATGGTTTTAGTTCTTAGATTAGAATATTAATCTTAATAATTTTATCTTAAAGTGGAATGTAACTTTTTATTCTAGATTTAAACATGAGCTCACTAGTAGAAAAATACTTTTCAATGTTATCGGGAAACTAATAAATAGAGCTGATAAAAGATATTAAGACTGCGTAGAAAAATGAATTCAAGCCATCGCCAAATATCGCTTCTATTCTTTTATTAGAATATTAATCTCTTTAATGCTATCTTAAAGAAGAATGTGCTTCTAGATTGATCAATTGTCATGGCTAGAGAATAAAACCGGACTCTTATTGTCCATACTTCATTCTTTTTGCCCTGTCAAAACATTCTTATTGATTACAAAATAAATATACAACGTTGAAGACAGATAAAAAATGTACACCAACTCCGGGAATTAAATACGGATTCCTCAGCTGCAGCTCGACGGTTATAACACTGGGATGTAAAACAAAGGATCCGAGTTCGATTCTTGACCGAGGTTACATTTTTTGTGTCCTTCCCCTCCTCGTTTATTAATGTGAAATATGTGAATAACAAGAAGTGAATTGCCGTATTTTTTCAACTTTATTATTACTATATTGATGGAGCAATGGGGCGCATTAAGAACTCTTGTAGATTTGTAATTACTCTTATATCATCCATGAAACAGTATCATTGTTTTCATACCATGAACATGAAATAATTTTCGAGGGAAAACTTACATATTTTTTATCTACCTGAAAAGAGCTTTAATGATATGTAAATATACTATATAAGCATACACTTTTCTTTTAACACCTTCATTTCGGCCATATTTATTTTCAAAATGCCGGCAAAAAATATGCAATAATAGATACATATATTCATTTCCTACACTTTAAGACCTTCAAACAGATGTACTACACATGTCATGCAGACTAAAAACTATTCAGTCGTCTGCCATATTTGCCGCTATCTTTGGAATATTTATTATAAAATTTTCAAGAACTATAAAATTGCCAAAAATGCTGAGAAGCACCTGTGAGCCTAATTTCGATCAAATCGGTCAACACAAGCTATTGTTAGATATTAGATGAACACAAATTTTTAAAATTCCAAGTCTAAAATCTCACATATGTTTAATAAATTGAAAGTAATATATATATATTGCACGCATACAATGCAATTAATAGTGTCATTGGCGGCGACAATATTTATCGTATCTATATTTTTTTTACGGTAAACTGCACTCTTTGTAGTGTTTAGTTACGGTTCACGGTCAAAAGAATGAAATGTTTGAAAGTGTGTAAACGGTTATTATTTCTATATAGAGAATTAAAAGGACACAATACAAACCCAATAAAGTAGAAACTGTGTCAAACAGAGGTTTATAGGAACAAGTAGACTCTACCTAGCCCACACAATATACTTTTACGTAAGCAGAAAGGAATTTCAGATTAGATATAAACAAACAATGGAGTAAAAAAACATAGTAGGCACACGTGGATATTCTTCTATGGAAGTTATTTCTACCAAGGTCATTATAAAAATCCTGAGTTCGATTCTTAGAAAGGTAACATTAATATCAATACATAAACAGAATTGAAAAGAAGAATGTATAAGAGGACATGAAATGACTTTGGATTGTTATTAATTACTCCAATCAATTAAAAAATTGTCCACCTAGGGGAAAAAACTACATAACACATTATTATCAACACCATAAATATACATATTGATAGTGGTTAACAAAATATATACATTAAATTTAAAGGGAGTTTCGCTACCACTTGTGAAAGCATTTTTTACCTATTCTCGACTAAGCGTCAGATGTTTTTATTACTGGTCTTATATTACTTGGCATTGTAAGTTACATCGCACATTTCCGTTACCCCGATTTTGAACCACTTCCCGTATTTCAATCTTCCCCAAATTTTGCACATGGAAAAAATGAGATGAAGAATACAGAAACCAAAAAAAAAATAAATAAATAAAAATGGCGTCATATTTCTCTTTCTCTTTGTCTTTTTGGGGATTTTAGTCCCGTTCGACTGCACATAGGGTGTCATATTTCTCTGCTTTTAAAGTTTCATCGCACACCGATGATTTTAACTAATCAAAACAGTAAAATTGAGATTTTTTAACTAATCGAAAGAGTAAAATTCAGACTGCTGATAAGTGTTGGGTCAAAACGGGGTAATAAAGGTGTAGATGATTACTTCATAAAATTAAGGGACATCTTCAGGGCTGAAATCAGAGGTAAATCTTTTTTAAACTAACCGAGTATAACAAAATAAAATAACATATACCACCACACATAATAACATTTACACCACAAGTTGTAAAATTAGAGATATAAGTGGGCCAATCTTAAGTAGTCTCACATGTCACTTAAAATGTTGTATTTGCACATCTTGTTCATTGTAAATGTTATTTTGTTATATTCGATTAGTTTAAAAAAAATGTATGTACCTCTGATTCCAGGCCTGAAGATGTCCCTCTCGGGACAAAATATAGCCAATTTTATGAAGTAATCATCTACACCTTTATTACCCCGTTTTGACCCAACACTTATCAGCATATTATATACAAACAGGGGACCACAACCTAATAAAAAGTAAAATTCAGATGTTTTTAACTAATTATCAATCAGATATTTTGATCAAATCACAACAGTAAAATTCAGATGTTTTAACTAATTATCAATCAGACGTTTTTTAACTAATCAAAACAGTAAAATTCAGATGTTTTTAGCTAATTATCAATCAGACGTTTTTAACAAATCGAAACAGTAAAATTTAGATGTTTTTAATTAACTATCAATCTGACGTTTTTAACCAGTCGAAACAGTAAAATTCAGATGTTTTTAACTAACTATCAATTATAAACTTCCGTGAAAGACATTACTTTCAATATTAAAACTCTAATATATTAATACATACAAGAAACTCTTAATAATTACATCTAAATTAAAACCTGGGTGGTGTTAATCTTGTAGAATTGATGTAGAAATAATTGTACAATTTCCTTCTAGTTTAGTTAGTATTGTTAGACATTAAATTGATTGTTCCACGGTAAATTGATTGTTAGACGGCAAATTGATTGTTTAATGCTATAAAAAGTTAAGAAAGAGTTTGGAATTGGCAAGAATTCAAAATGCAATTGAAAGTTAAAGTAAAGCTAAGAAATAAGCCAAGGAGGACGTTGCATGTCTTAATGCTTTATCTAACTGAAGAAAATTCTTGAAGCTCTTTAAAAATGCACAATTACCATTGAATATATTCAACGATAAACCAAAAGACCTTCAACTTTTTACTAACGAGAATCGAGTAAAAATAGAAAATAAGTTGAGAAAAAACAATTGTTGAAAATATATGCATTAAATCAATGCAGTTTTGTAGATTATGATAGTATAGCGTAAACAGTAAAGAAGTTAACTTGCGTGCGACTCTAACCTGATATAAAAATGAAATAACCGGTTAAGATTATGTTTCTTTTATAACTATGAAATGAATATGATCAAAACCTATAATATATATGTTATTTTGTTATATTCGA